>CM062652.1:23357830-23608013 GCA_031772095.1 Zeugodacus tau
ATGGTTTATGCCGCTCCAACAACTACTTTGATGAACTTTGAAACATAATAAGAAGTTCTTGAGGTTTAATAATTGAACTACCCCATACCATATTCCATACGAAATTGAATTGTTAGAAAGCATAATATTGTTATATAAAAGACAGCAATATCTCTCTATAACAACAGAATATCATCTCTGTAACAAACAAAAACTTTAAAGTAGAGTGAAATTAAGTTTATGGTTCACAAGATCGATAAAATTTAATAAATGAAACCATTGAAGAGCACATAGCAAGAGCAACTCTTTTTGTTTTTGAAAATCCTGAATCTTTTATTTTAACTATTCATCAGTATAACATTGCTATTTAAGATCATGTGTATCGAAGATTATTATTATTTACATTCAAGAACCCGATTTATAAATTTGACATCATCCTTCTATATAAAACCCATATATGATATGTAATCAAAAAATAACAGTTATTTCAAAAATCGAAATGATATTGAATGGGGCTATTTTGAAGGAGACAACATTCTTTTTAACGTGGGAATAAATATTTTTTCAAAAAACGAAAATTTGATTGATAGCCAAAACTGACACACCTAAGTCATTGTATTTTTTTACAATGTACATCCATTAAACATATTGTTTTAGATAAGAAGAAGATGGACAACATTGTTAGTGAATTTTATATAATCTCTTCATCTTCAATTTAAATGTATTCAAATAAAATTTAAAATGAATTTCTTAAAAAAATTTCACGCAAAAAAGTATTACTTTGTAATTTTATATAAACATAAAACTTAAACACTCACCTTCAGCACTCCAGAATGTGGCAATCCGCAGAGCAATAAAAACTCTACGCGACAAACACTAACAGTATACTCGTACAATAATAATTATTACTTTTTACTCAGTTTGATGTTGTTGTACAGCTAGGTGCCTTATAAATGAGGGTCGAACGCTTAGTTGCTCCCCCAACACAAACGCGTTAAACGAATCACAACGCACGAAATCGAGTCAAGTCGAGAAAAGGCGGCACACACAAGCAAGCGAAAGGATACACGATATTATTGCCGCTGGCGCCACTTTATTGTATTGGTACACTAGCAAATGCCATTACAATCATTTACAAATTAACAAACACCTACAAAGGTAGGTGACTAAGTGGCAAATGCAAAGGATTGCGGAAGGGTACACCGTGGCGTATGACTGATATACTTTTTTATTTTTCTTGAAATGTGAGGGTATGTGGTGGACGACAAAATTACACACTCAATTATATATATGTACATATATATTTGTATTGATATAATCTTTTGCTCGTTCGTTTTGCTGCCACTTCCTCTACAGAGTTGCACTGGCTAATTGACAGTCCTGCTGCCAATGTTGATTGCCTGCTGTTCGCTTCTGATAGGCGGCACGTGATAACTGCCGTTATACGGGCCAGCTACAAACAAATATATACCGTTATATACATACAAATGTACTGCAGTAGAGACGGAAACTTAGTCGAGCCACTCCAATTTCCGTTCTAATCTATAATCGATTTATGCTATGCTCAATGCACTCACTCACTCACTTCCACTAACGCACACTCATTTGCAGGCTGTGCTGAGCTAGTGTGCATTACTAAATACAATACCACAGCGGCCACTTTGGTCAGCCAGTTATATCGTTATTTCGTTGCACTTTTCATTCCATTAAACCAATTTTGGGGGGGAGGGCATGGGCTTCTACACTACACTTCACTTTCATTACCGACTTTGCAATTTTGTGCCTGAATTCGTTGCTGATCGTGTAACGCTTGATTATTGGCTAACGGTTGATGTCATTTGGCATTTAACATTTACCACTGGCCATTTTCTAAATTTGTATATTTGTGTGTGTGTGTTGGTGTGTTTTATGGCTTTTTTGGTTTTACTCACTTCACTTTTGATTGCACTCACTCACTCACGTTGACTCTGCGCATATTCTGGTGTCATTTCGCATGGCATTCGTCAATTGATTGATTTGCATATTTCATTTGATGCACGATTGCTTGCTGTACGCTTGCACACATTTGCACATTTAGGTTTAGGAGGTTAGGTAAGCTTTTGCTACTATTTTGTAATAATTTTTTCGGATTTTTTTTTTCACATATGGGGCATTCTCTGGAAAAAAAGCCACTTGAAAAAAAAAAGTTCTTTATTTTCTTTGGCAATTATATATCTTATAGTACATGTAAAACCTAAAATAAAACATATGATTTTAGGTCTGTGTAACGCGGGGTTGCCATATTATAAGGGGCCAAAGTTTTATGTAAAAAAATTTTCGAACCGCCATAACTTTAAAACTAATGAACAGATTTTAAAACACCATGTGACTTTTTTGTACAGAATTTCTCAAACTTTGAAACTGTATATCGTAAAAATTTTTAAAATTTATATTTCATAGCAAAAAATGAAAAACATTTTTTTTTTGGAATTTTTAACAACTTATGCCCCCTTCGATTTTTTTCGAAAATATCTTAAAATGTTCCTAATTTCATCACCTTTTTACCCCCCAAAGGGAATTCTGGGACAGCAATATTTGTATGAGCTACAAATAAAAAACCAACCCAGAACATGATAAAAAATCATTGATTTATGCACTATTATTATCAGAATTTAGCGTAACCCAGGATTAACGACGTGGACGTAGCAGACATTTAATCCCTTTTTGTTTTTTTTTATTTTTTAATATTTTTTTAATTTTTTTGTATTTTTCAAATTTTTAATTTTTTTTTTGTTTTTTTTTTGGTTTTTGCTTTTTTTTTTAATTATTACGTAGATTAGATTCAAGTACGTGATAATTTTAAATAAAAACCAAAAAAAAAAAAAACAAAATAAAATTAAAAATTTTGAAAAATACAAAAAAATTAAAAAAAATATTAATAAATAAAAAAAAACAAAAACAGATTAAATGTCTGCTATGTCCACGTCGTTAATCCTGGGTTACGCCAAATTCTGATAATAATAGTGCATAAATCAATGATTTTTCATCATGTTCTGAGTTGGTTTTTTATTTGTAGCTCATACAAATATTGCTGTCCCAAAATTCCCTTTGGGGGGTAAAAAGGTGATGAAATAAGGAACATTTTAAGATATTTTCGAAAAAAATCGAAGAGGGCATAAGTTGTTAAAAATTCCAAAATAAATTTTTTTTTCATTTTTTGCTTTGAAATATTAATTTTAAAAATTTTTACGATATACAGTTTCAAAGTTTGAGAAATTCTGTACAAAAAAGTCACATGGTGTTTTAAAATCTGTTCATTAGTTTTAAAGTTATGGCGGTTCGAAAATTTTTTTACAAAAAACTTTGGCCCCTTATAATATGGCAACCCCGCGTTACACAGACCTAAAATCATATGTTTTATTTTAGGTTTTACATGTACTATAAGATATATAATTGCCAAAGAAAATAAAGAACTTTTTTTTTCAAGTGGCTTTTTTTCCAGAGAATGCCCCATATATAAAACTTTTATGGTGTCACAACTTTTGCAAATTATAGTATATTGGTATTATTGATAGATATTTAAATATATGATCGATGTTTTAATTTTTTTTTTAAACACAGTATTCTATATATATTAAAGAGCTCGTAAACAATCGTTTATTATTTTTTCAATTTTTATTTTTAAATTATTTTAAATGAAATTATTTTCGCTTTCCCTTGCTTTTTAGACCATAAGCCATCCTTTAGTATTCCAACACAAAATTTCACCACCAATTTGGGTACAATAATTTTCTTTTCTTAACCTTTATTATAATATCTCCAACATTTTATACTTTTATTGATTTAGATTTTATAAAATGGAGCATTATATTACATAATTTTTTTCACAATCTATGTTTTAATTTTTATTTTATTTTATTTTTTGTTGTATTATTTTCCTTATAAGCGTTCAATATTTAGAATTTTCAGTAATTGAATTACACTATTGTACTCCTTTTATTTTCTACTTCAAATTAGTTGTTTATTAAATTTTATTTAGTTTTAGTTATTAATACAAGATTTTAGATCTTCTATTGCGATTGTAAATATAATTTTTTTTTTTTTTAATTTTTAACATTTTAGAACACTTTGTTGAGATATATTTAATATTATATAATCTACATAATAATTTTTAGAATATTTTTTTAACTAACTTCACTGTACCACAAACTATAAAGTTAGCAGTTTATTAGAAATATTTTCTTTATTACTTTTTATTAAATGTTTCATGCTATTTTAGTTTATAAATTATTTTTTTTTTTACAATACTGTATTACTTTATTAAGATTTTTTATTATTTATTTACTATTATTTTTTATCTTTTAAAATAAATCAAATTATTTCAATATAATGTATTTTAAATGAATTTTCAGATTCAGTCAAAGTATTCCAAATTTATTAACTTGAAGGACTTTTAATATTTTTATTACTTTGCTTTAATTTTTCGAGTACTTCGATTTTATATAATTCTTTAGTAAATTTCAAATTTATATAATTTAACACATTTTTTAATTACTATTAATTTCGTTGATAATTTTGAAGCACAATTTATTTCACAAATTTTTTTAATTTATTTATATTTCACTTTTTTTATATTTTTTACTAAGTATTCCAATCGGTTTTTTAGTCTTAAACGGTTTTTATAAATTAAATATTTTTTTTTTTAGTTTAGCACAAGTTTTTTTAAATCATTTAAGTATTGGCAATTTAAACGGTTTTTATTTAGCATATTATTTATTAAACATAACAAAAAAATATGACGTCTCACTCTTATATGCAGTTAACGAGTAATTTTTTTTCAAACTTGTATATAATTTAATATAATTTTTATATATTTTATTAGTTTTCGAGTTTTTTTTTAGAATGATATATTCCAAATTTTTTTTCTACTTATATTTCTGTATAATAATCTTTCTTCACAGCTTTCCTTTTAATTGTTTTATTTTTTTAAGCTAAATTTAGAATTAAAAATTTTTGTTAAATTTAATAAAAATATATTGATTTTAATTTAGAATTTAATTTTAATTTAGAAAAAGTACTTCATTCTTGATATTTGTTCCACCAATTGTCAGATAAAAAATATAAAAGAAGTTTAAAATAAAATTATATTTACTAAAAGAATAATTTAAAAAATTATAATAATTTATATAATTAAGTTGGCGTGTTGTAAATAGTGAATTCAATAAGGCGAGAGAATAGGGCGTGGTAAGGATATGATTGAACCAAACTGCAATACTTTAAGGGTCTATACCAGTGTAACCCAAGAAAAATTAGGCGATTTTCGTGAATTTTTTGTAAGAAAGTACTTGGTCGAATGTTACAAAAATATTGAAAGGTAACGGAGTTATATACTGTCTTGGAAAGTGCAAAACAAAAAAGTTCCCTAAGTGCTGGCGTGATTCCTTCCGAATAAGTAGCTGACTAAAGTTGAAGAATAGGTTATTAACGTTATAAACATATTTCCTATACAACTTTTTATTTTATTTTATTTTATTTTATTACACTTTATTTTATTTTATTTTATTTTATTTTATTTTATTTTATTTTATTTTGTATGTATGTGATTGGCGTTGCAACCGTTTAGCCGGTTATAGCCGAATCGACGATAGTGCGCCACCTCTCTCTCTCCTTCGCAGTTCGGCGCCAGTTGGAGATTCCAAGTGTAACCAGGTCGCTCTCCACCTGGTCCCTCCAACGGAGTGGAGGCCTTCCCCTTCCTCGGCTTCCTCCGGCGGGTACTGCATCGAACACTTTCAGGGCTGGAGTGTTTTCGTCCATTCGGACAACATGACCTAGCCAGCGTAGCCGCTGTCTTTTTATTCGCTGAACTATGTCAATGTCGTCGTATAACTCGTATAGCTCATCGTTCCATCGTCTGCGGTATTCGCCGTTGCCAATGTTCTTAGGACCATAAATCTTGCGCAAAATTTTCCTCTCGAAAACTCCTAGTGTCGTCTCATCTGATGTTGACATCGTCCAAGCTTCTGCACCGTAGATCAGGACGGGGATGATAAGCGACTTGTAGAGCTTGATTTTGGTTCGTCGAGAGAGGACTTTACTGTTCAATTGCCTACTCAGTCCAAAGTAGCACCTGTTGGCAAGAGTTATTCTGCGCTGGATTTCGAGGCTGACATTGTTCGTGTTGTTGATGCTGGTTCCCAGGTAAACGAAATTATCTACGACCTCGAAGTTATGACTGTCAACAGTGACGTGGGAGCCAAGACGCGAATGCGCCGACTGTTTGCTTGATGACAGGAGATATTTCGTCTTGTCCTCATTCACCTCCAGACCCATTTGCTTCGCCTCCTTATCCATGCGGGAAAAAGCAGAACAAACGGCGCGGTTGTTGCTTCCAATGATATCAATATCATCGGCGTACGCCAGGAGCTGTACACTCTTGTAAAAGATGGTACCCTCTCTGTTTAGCTCTGCAGCTCTTATAATTTTTTCCAGCATCAGGTTAAAGAAGTCGCACGATAGTGAGTCACCTTGTCTGAAACCTCGTTTGGTATCGAACGGCTCGGAGAGGTCCTTCCCAATCATGACGGAGCTTTTGGTGTTGCTCAACGTCAACTTACACAGCCGTATTAGTTTTGCGGGGATACCAAATTCAGACATCGCGGCATAAAGGCAGCTCCTTTTCGTGCTGTCGAAAGCTGCTTTAAAATCGACAAAAAGGTGGTGTGTGTCGATCCTCTTTTCACGGGTCTTCTCCAAGATTTGGCGCATGGTGAATATCTGGTCAGTTGTTGATTTTCCAGGTCTAAAGCCACACTGATAAGGTCCAATCAGTTTGTTGACGGTGGGCTTTAGTCTTTCACACAGTACGCTCGATAGAACCTTGTATGCGATATTTAGGAGGCTGATCCCACGGTAATTGGCGCAGATTGTGGGATCTCCCTTTTTATGGATTGGGCAGAGCACACTGAGATTCCAATCGTCAGGCATGCTTTCTTCCGACCATATTTTGCAAAGAAGCTGATGCATGCACCTTATCAGTTCTTCGCCGCCGTATTTGAATAGTTCTGCCGGTAATCTATCGGCCCCCGCTGCTTTGTTGTTCTTCAAGCGGGTAATTGCTATTCGAATTTCTTCATGGTCGGGTAATGGAACATCTGTTCCATCGTCATCGATTGGGGGATCGGGTTCGCCTTCTCCTGGTGTTGTACTCTCACTGCCATTCAGCAGGTCGGAGAAGTGTTCCCTCCATAATCCCAGTATGCCCTGGACATCGGTTATTTTATTTTATTTTATTTTATTTTATTTTATTTTATTTTATTTTATTTTATTTTATTTTATTTTATTTTATTTTATTTTATTTTATTTTATTTTATTTTATTTTATTTTATTTTATTTTATTTTATTTTATTTTATTTTATTTTATTTTATTTTATTTTATTTTATTTTATTTTATTTTATTTTATTTTATTTTATTTTATTTTATTTTATTTTATTTTATTTTATTTTATTCTGATATTTGATAAATTAATTTTCTTCTTCAACAATACTGAGATCTCTGTGATGTGCGTGTGAAACCACAAAATTACAGTTATTATTTATTTTGCGGCCAACACGAAAGTGTACATACAAACACCTGCAGGAAATTGATTTAAAATTTTCATTTAATTAAAATTTCAAAATTCAAAATTCGCAATTTTACAATTTACACAAAGTAAACAAACAAACCGAAAATTAGAAATGAATGAATTTGTGATGTAAACAAACAGACACACGCCACTTTCGCAGAAATAAACGCATTTTGCTCAACACACACACACACACAATTGCTCACCACTGTACATTTAGCAAATAAAACTTCGGCAACTTTATTGCAATAAAATATCGTATAAAATATCATTTGAGAAAAAAACAATAGCAACAACAAATAGTAATTTAATACATCTGCCGATGATTTAGGTAATAAGCACAATTTAGTGCTTTCATTTCGGAAAACCAAATTCTTCCAATACCAGATGGCAAGCAGTTTTTCCTATTAAAAATCCATGAAAAAAATTGTAAACACTTTGCTGAGTAGTTGGCAGCGGCGCGGGAAGGCGCTGAAGTTGCCGTTGATGAACTGAGAATGCAAGCAGCAACAGATGCTCAACAGTTGTTTACACATTTGAGTACTTTTGTCGATGTGGCTGTGCGAATAATAACAAGTTCAATTACTTTATTTGTTAGCGCTCGAATTCCAAAAGAACTATTGTTGAAATATTCTGCGAATTGCTTCGTTTTTGTATGGTTTGCTGTTGCTTGTTGTAAATATTGTTTTTAATTTTAACACTATGGACTTGTTCATTACTTAAATAAAGTACTCTACAAAATTTTTTTTAAATAATTGGAAATTTTTAATATTTCAAATTAAGTGCGAACGTCGTTAATTTTTTTTTTGCCGATTTTTAATATGCCGAGTACATGATTAAATTGCATGTTTTTTAATTTTTTTGTAAAATAAATATTAATAAATTTAATTAATATTGTAACACTGTTAACCATTATTTCTGAAATTCAGGCTTTAAGAATATTTCCTTTTTTGTTATTAATTCAGTGCTTTCTAAAAAGTGTTACAGTGATCGGATTTACTTCAAAAATGCGCCGTTTCGTTCGATAATCTGTTTCCACCTAGACGGCGACTTCATAATACCCCTCTCGTAGAAGCTCCCCTCGTTATTTGCGAAGAATTCGGACAGCCACTTTTCACAAGCCTCTTTTGAGCTCAAGCTCAACCAAGGGCATTCGCCATGGACAGGAACAAGTGGTAATCACTTGGCGCTATGTCCGGACTTTATGGTGGATGCTATAAAACCTCCCATCCGAGCTCCCATAGCTTCTGACGAGTCATCAACGAAGTGTGTGGTCAGGCGTTGTCCTCGTGGAACACTACACCCTTCCTGTTGGCCAATTCTGGACGCTTCTGGTCGATCGCCTGCATCAAGCGGTCCAGTTGTTCGCAGTAGATGGTAGAATTAAGCGTCTGGCCAAATGGATGCCGCTCATAGTGGATGATTCCCTTCCAATCCCACCAAACACACAGCAAACCCTTCCTGGCCGTCAATTCCGGCTTGGCCACTGTTTGGGACCATTCACCGGCCTTCGACCACAACCGTTTTCACTTGATATTGTCGTATGTGATCCATTTTTCGTCGCCAGTCACCATCCGCTTCAAAAATGAGTCGAGTTCGTTCCGCTTAAGTGGCATATTGCGTATGTCCATTAGAGAAATCCCTAGACTCCCCTCATACACCCAACAGAAAATTAATGAAACTATCTCGAAGGCAATGTTCGGGAACAGGAAAGTGAGTCAAAAAGTTTAAAATATTTCTCTCCAGAAATTAGGGAAAATTCCTGCAAATTCTTGTCGAAACTGACAGAATTTCTTTCCGAGACCCAAGATGTTCAAGTTAGGATCTTTATCAAAACGAAGTATGAGGAAGAGGCTCAGAGTATCTTTCTATACACAACAATAATCGTGAAATGTAGTAGAAGCTGGCAGAATTTCTAACAAGATGGTTATAGACGGATGTTATTAATCAAGATATTTCTAAAAGTGAAATTTCCTCTATAAGGTATGTGAGGAATAATAGGAATGGAAGCTATATACCTAAAATTCGGAGAAATGGACCGAAAGATGATAAGCATAGCCTACTTTTAGGGGCGAATTCATGAAAAGTAAAATATGAAACTAAAATTTAATCATTTTTCGGGCTCAATTCCTGCAAGAAGTGGTCGCAAATAGCCACAACGGTCACTTGCCAGAAATAATTTTTAAATAATAATGGCAAATCCTTATCTTTAAAATAAAACTAAATTCTTGGCTATCACATTAAATTATATGCGTTTTATTTCCTCTTGAAAACTATATGCCTAAAAACCCGTTATATAGAAAAAATTTCAATTTTTCTTTTGCCGCCTGTTCAGCTGTTTTTGTGAACCCTAATATAATTATCACTAATATTGTGCAATATTATAATCATTTAATCCTGCAAATAATACAAAATGTTAATACGCATTGATTATATAATAATTCATAATCCACGAATTAACCACACAGTATGCCACAAAAAGCTGCGCACAATGCGCGCCACGAGGCTAAATGCCAGCCGCGTGAACATTTCAATTTGTACACTTAAAAACCTGAAAATGCCGGATATGAAATTAGCAGCAACTGTTAAACAACAACACACACATAAGCGCACACAAATGCTGAAATGCTAATGTAATAATAGTAAAAAATGTCAACGCTAATATGTTTATGTGTGAACTTGTTAAACTATGCGCAAACTAACCAACGAATCAACATTCCTCTGCCAACACCTATGTATGTATCTACATTCACTTGTATATTTGAGTATATGTGTACGTGTGGTTGCGTGACGCTGGAAATTTGCGTCGCATTTAACATGACAGCGAGCATGCTTACAACAACAACAACACGCGATAAACGCATGTGTCAAAATTTTTACAGCGCTAAAATCTCAAAGCGCGAAAACACACACACAGACGTATGAAAATGTAAATAAACGTTAGTACCGTTATGATATTAGCTCGTGTGTGTGTTTGTTAGTGTATTGTAGTGTAGACCTGCCACTTCGCCAACAACAAGGACAATTTAATTTGAACACAAAGTTGTGCCGCTTTTTTTGATTTGCTGCAAGCGAAGTGCACGAAAAAATGCAATATGTATCTATATATGTGTGCTTATGTATGAATATGTAAATTTAGTTTTTTTTTCATTTTTTTCGTGTTTGCTTGCTGTTTTGCGCTTTTGTAAGGACACACTTGTGTTTTGTGGTAACATTTAGTTTATTTCAGCCAGCCTCAGGCGGACAGCGAGATATTCCGCTGATGGATGATGTTGGGTGCTCAGGAGTGTGAATTTGTTTTTACATATCTACATGCATAGATACAGAATTTGTATTGTATTTTGAAGTGGAGTGCATAAAATGCATAAAATCCTGTAATTAATAGAAACTTTTCTTATGTAAATATTACCAATATATGTAGGTGAGAAATTTTCTAGCTGGAGACTACTACACATTTGTATGTCTTCAGATTTTTTTTCAAAAACAATTATAAATTGAAAGCAATTCATTTTATTTGTTTTATTTTAGTATTTTGTAATAAATATATTTTTTATACCCTCGCAACAAAGTTGCTAAGAGAGTATTATAGCTTTGTTCACATAACGGTTGTTTGTAAGTCACAAAACTAAACAAGTTAGATGTAGGGTTATATATACTAAAGTGATCAGGGTGACGATGTGGCTGTTTTGATTAGACGCAAATTTCCAAGCACCCTGAGTTATCTCATGCAAACAATATTAAATGAAATAAATCTATGGGCAGAATCATGCGGATTTAACCTAAAAGCTAGCAAAATAGATCTGGTATTGTTCACTGGGAAACATAAGATTCCGGATGTCACACCACCATTAATAAAGGGTGATTTTTTTGAGGTTAGGATTTTCATGCATTAGTATTTGACAGATCACGTGGGATTTCAGACATGGTGTCAAAGAGAAAGATGCTCAGTATGCTTTGACATTTCATCATGAATAGACTTACTAACGAGCAACGCTTGCAAATCATTGAATTTTATTACCAAAATCAGTGTTCGGTTCGAAATGTGTTTCGCGCTTTACGTCCGATTTATGGTCTACATAATCGACCAAGTGAGCAAACAATTAATGCGATTGTGACCAAGTTTCGCACTCAGTTTACTTTATTGGACATTAAACCAACCACACGAATGCGTACAGTGCGTACAGAAGAGAATATTGCGTCTGTTTCTGAGAGTGTGGCTGAAGACCGTGAAATGTCGATTCGTCGCCGTTCGCAGCAATTGGGTTTGTGTTATTCGACCACATGGAAGATTTTACGCAAAGATCTTGGTGTAAAACCGTATAAAATACAGCTCGTGCAAGAACTGAAGCCGAACGATCTGCCACAACGTCGAATTTTCAGTGAATGGGCCCTAGAAAAGTTGGCAGAAAATCCGCTTTTTTATCGACAAATTTTGTTCAGCGATGAGGCTCATTTCTGGTTGAATGGCTACGTAAATAAGCAAAATTGCCGCATTTGGGGTGAAGAGCAACCAGAAGCCGTTCAAGAACTGCCCATGCATCCCGAAAAATGCACTGTTTGGTGTGGTTTGTACGCTGGTGGAATCATTGGACCGTATTTTTTCAAAGATGCTGTTGGACGCAACGTTACGGTGAATGGCGATCGCTATCGTTCGATGCTAACAAACTTTTTGTTGCCAAAAATGGAAGAACTGAACTTGGTTGACATGTGGTTTCAACAAGATGGCGCTACCACACAGCTCGCGATTCTATGGCCATTTTGAGGGAAAACTTCGGAGAACAATTCATCTCAAGAAATGGACCCGTAAGTTGGCCACCAAGATCATGCGATTTAACGCCTTTAGACTATTTTTTGTGGGGCTACGTCAAGTCTAAAGTCTACAGAAATAAGCCAGCAACTATTCCAGCTTTGGAAGACAACATTTCCGAAGAAATTCGGGCTATTCCGGCCGAAATGCTCGAAAAAGTTGCCCAAAATTGGACTTTCCGAATGAACCACCTAAGACGCAGCCGCGGTCAACATTTAAATGAAATTATCTTCAAAAAGTAAATGTCATGAACCAATCTAACGTTTCAAATAAAGAACCGATGAGATTTTGCAAATTTTATGCGTTTTTTTTTTTAAAAAGTTATCAAGCTCTTAAAAAATCACCCTTTAAATGGTACCAGATTATCAATAGAAGAGAAAACAAGCTACCTTGGACTAACCTTGAACAGGACGCTCTCTTGGAAACCTAACTTTGACGAAAGGTTAAAGAAAGCTGCTACAGCTCTTTATACCTGCAAAAGAATGGTGGCGCCAAAATGGGGCCCATCACCTCAAGTAACACGTTGGCTCTACACGGCAGTAGTCAGGCCAATTATGACATATGGCCAATAACGGAAAAGAAATTCGCAGTAAGGCGGATGGAAAGTATATGTATGAGTGGTGCTGTTAGAACAACGCCACTTACTGTCAATAGACTTGTTTTCTAAACAAGTGACAGCAAAGTCAACACTTAGACTGAGGGAATCCTCCCTACTAGCTACCGATAATAAGGGACATTCTAGTATACTTGGTAAGTTCCCGTTCATAGCTTGTATTACGGATTTTAGTAATCCAATAGAATTAAATCTTAATTCAGCTCTCAATATTACCTTCCCCTCCAGAGAGGAGTGGGATAGAGGCGAGGTAGATACAGACACAGAAATAAGCATCTACACTGACAGCTCCAAGCTAAATACCAGAATCGCCTTCCGACTACCAGATTACTGTAGTAACTTTCAAGCGGAGGTTACTGCTACATATTAAAGATGGCCTTATTGTTCTGATAAAGAAGGTACTTACAGCCAAGCGGCTTTAAAATCACTAAGGTCTCTAAGGGTTACTTCGAGACTGGTGAAGGAATGCCTTGAGCTGTTAATCGAGCTAGCTTCTTATTTTAACATAAATATGCAATGGGTTCCAGAACATAGCGATGTTCCAGGTAACTGTGAAGCAGACAAACTTTATTAAAATTGAAAAGGGACGATATAAGAACTCTTGTAGGTGTTCTAACTGGGCATTGTTTGATTGGCAGACATTGAATTATTTAATTTCATCAAGACCAGTGAGTGGTACAAAGAAGACATGGTAGTGAGATTCCAATCCCGATGGTAACGCAATGGGCCTCCCAAGGCCTAAGTGCGTCGTTTGACATCCACTATACCTACCTACTTACTACCTACCTACCTACCTACTTGCTTTATTTTAATTTTTTTTAACCTTATTTTTTTAATTATTTTCTAGTATTAATTTTTAAACTTAAATGTGATTTTTATTTTTATTCTACTTTATTTTTTATTCTTTTATTTCAATTTTATTTTATTATTTTTAATTATAATTTAATTTATTTTATATCTTTATTTATTTTTTATTTCATTTTAATTTTCATATTTTATTTTTTTCATCAATTTCATTTTATTCATTTAAATATGGTTTTTCCTGCTAGCCTTAGAAGCTGAACACACATATTTTCTTTCCAATGTATGAATAAATCAATACATACGTGTGTTTTAACGTATATATAAATTCATTGTGTGGGCTTTTTAATAAATATATGTACCTCCTGCTCCTGCTTATATGCTCAAAACCCCTTTCGGAAACAAAAAAAATCATGAAAACCAAACTACGCTAACAAAAGCAACATCCGTCTAATTCAAACCAATAAATAATGAGTTGCGGGACAAGCTGTGCCCAAATGTCTGTCATCCCTTTTATCTATGCATAAAATACCTTTTTCGGTAATTTTTCACACACATGTACATGCGTGTGTGTATATGTTTTGCTTCGCTCGCATTATTGGGTGTTTTTATTGCAAATGCTTGTCAACGCATATCAATTTTTAAACCTCATAAAAATGTAAACAATACAATAATGTAGACCACCATACATGTATAGAATGTATCATATGTATCATATGTATGAACATCTTTGAACGTCTTAACCTCTATTATATATCGCTCATTTACTTGAATAGTGTCACAACTCAAAAAACACGATTTTTGATTTGAGTATGCAGAAATGTGCGCAATTTCATTATCCATATTGTATAAAAATTTCATTCCGATGCGCAGAAAAATAAGTGGTGAAATAAGAATGTGCCGTTATTAAACTTGTTATGTTGCAATATTTTTTAACCACAATAACGACAATTCTCAGTTGTGCCAGAATTAGTTATACTTATTTTACGAAACAACGACATATTTGGTGTTACAACACATATTGTCATAGGGTGAAGTTGGTTTTCTTTTCAGAAAGAACGACATATTTTGTGTTAGAACGATATTGGTGAAAATTAATTAAATTTTTCATATTGCTTTTTTTCAGCAAAAACGACACATTTGACTTATGACGGCGAAATTGATTTATATTTTTCACAAATAACGACATAATTCAAAATGGGTCACATTTATGCCCAAGAAAAAGCATTAATACACTCTATTTGGTCCATTTCTGCCCAACATTGTATTTAATATATTACAAACCACTAGATTTGTCAAAAAACTGATGGCAGTTTTCTATATTTGCTAAATAAGCGACAATTGAAAACTTTAAACCGCTCTCCTGAAAAATCGACTTTTTTGAGTTGTGACACTATTCAAGTAAATGAGCGATATGTATTCACATTGAAATCTATATATTTTGTATTTATCCACGTGCTCGATTATTAAAAAAACGGATAATAGTGCTCAGTTTCAGTGGTGTTGGAGTATTTCTGGTCACATATTGTATATATATTGATTCTTGAATAAATTTGAACGCATGCAAACACAAATATGCAAAAGTAAAAAATCAGTTTTGGTCGTGTTTCTAGTTTTCAAAGAATGCTGGAGATATTTTCAAGCTCGAAACCCTTGTGAGAATATCTTTTCTTATGTTGGAACTGATTCGTTCATAGCGCTGGTTAATTGAGTTTCGGTGAATATGTAATGTAATATTTAAGTGAGAAGAGTCTCTTCTAGTGTATATGTATCCACTTTATAACTATATCCAACCAAGATGTCATTGCAAATGTCAGAAATTTTTTTTTTCTTTTATTTTACATTTATTACGTTATATATGTATTATACTACTAGCGGGCCCGACAGAGGCTGTCCTGCATGATATTTCCAGTTTTCGGAATATTAAACAAAGTTCAAAATGAAACACACATAAAATTATTGGAAACAAGTAAGGGAAGACTAAGTTCGGGTGTAACCGAACATTTTATACTCTCGCAATTTATTTAATTAACTTTATTTATATTATAGAATACACAATTTGACCCACATATTCGTCATATGTATTGTACAAAGTTCATTGGAAGTTGGAAACCATAATATTAGGTTAGCAGCACCGAGGTCCTCGATATATGGGGCCTCAGAAACCTATGGTGTGATTTCGGCGATTTATAGAATGGGGCTGCCACACTATAAACATAGTATTTGTGCAAAGTTCTGCACCGATATCTTCACCAGTGCTTACTTTATATATTGTAAGGTAAACGATTCAGATCGTCTTCAAAGTTCTGGTATATAGGAAGTAGGCATATCATTAGAATGTAAGGAAACTATTACAAATTGAAATCGGTCGAGTAGTTCCTGAGGTATGATCACTCCCACCTCCCCAAAAAAATTACATCCAAATATGCCCCCTCTTTATTTATCTTTATTTATGGCTTAGTTATGGCACTTTATGTGTTTTCGGTTTTCGCCATTTTGTGGGCGTGGCAGTGGTCCGACTTTGCTCATTTTCGAAAGCAACCTTCCTATGGTGCCAGGAAATAAATGTGCCAAGTTTCATTAAGATATCTAAATTTTTACTCAAGTTACAGCTTGCACGGACGGACGGATAGACAGACATCCGGATTTGAACTTTACTCGTCACCCTGATCACTTTGGTATATCTAACTCGTTTAGTTTTGAGTGTTACAAACAACCGTTATGTGAACAAAACTATAATACTCTCTAGCAACTTTGTTGCGAGAGTATAAAAATATATGGTTGGTTTGAGGATTTAGCACACCGACAGTAGCGACTTTCAATTATAAAAGATTTCACAAACAAAACTAATTTTATATAAGACATTTCACATATTTTTAGCACGGAAATATATTATTAGAAAAAAAAATTCTCTCTGAATTTCTTCAAAATATCTGAGAGATTAACATATATTATTGGTAAAAAAAGATGAGAAGCACTGAGGTCCTCATTTTCATTATATGTGGCCTGGAAAACCTCTGTCCGATTTCAGCGATTTTTAGAAAGGGGATGCCACACTATAAATGCAGTAAATCGTTGTCCACTTAGGGGAGGTTTGGGGAAAAGGAGCGTACAGTTTGCATACAATTAAGCAGATTGGTGCACGGCAAAATTTTTTCTTTCACAATTTCCGAAGAGATCAAGACAACTTATAATAGTAAAACAGATCCATATATTTTTGGGCATAAACGAAATATATAAAATTAACGGAAAATGCAAAGCGAAATTTTGGGACGAATATTTATATATTTATCAGGCAGGTTCTGCAATCCGAGTGAAAGTGAAAATTAAAAAAAAAAATTGGAATTTGTTATGACATTTTTTTGCTAAATATTCCATTTTTTTCATTTCTAGCATTTGATAACGGATAATTGATATTTGTATTCTACAGTCATCATATTTTAATTTTATAATTGATATTTTATTTTCATTTCAAAACACTCTCTTGTGAATTTTTTTTTCAAGCTCACACAGTTCAAAAAACCATTTAATCCTTGAACACATTGTATATTGCGGAATTCTGAGAACAAACGCTTATATTTTAATTCATAATTTTTTTTTTTAATTTTTTGTATATTATTTATTTTTTTTTAATATTTTGTATTGTCTTCTTGAGATTTACTCCGAAATATCGGAAAGTGACTTTTATTTAAAATTGTATGCTGTTTGATAAAGTTAAAATTGGAGCCACAGTACGGGAAGAGTCGGTAACAGCACACAAATATTATTTCTCAAAACTATTCTCCCCCTCAGTTGCGAAAAAAAAATCATCATATATATTTTTAGTCACGGAAAATTGTTGAAATGCACACATTTAGCCAAAAGAATTTAGAAAATTTTTGTAAATTACTACCAACTATGATTTTGGGAAAGTATCTATATTTCACTCTTTATATACACGTTTGAGGTCCTACTCACTCCTCCCAAATATAGAAATATTGTAATTTGTAACCTAAGTACTTAGGAAACGCAAAAAGTTCAATAAAGTAGACAGATATAAAATAATAATTGGATTTTCTTCACAAATTATTGTTTATCATTTATCCCCCACGACAAATTTAGCCAATATACATTCAAAAAATAAATATGTATTTCGTAGGCTGGACAGAATAATATCAGCTTGCTGGCTTGCTGAAGAAAAAACATGACTGCACACGGAACAAAGAAAAAATGTGTAATAAAATGCAAAAATTAAATGAAAAAATACTCATTAAAAACAGAAAGCATTAAAAAGCAAATATTAAATTCGAAATTAAACAAATTATTGCGGGTATACGAGTCATAAATTTAAGAGCCGATACGCAGTACATAAATATAGCTATATAAAGCATATGAAATATATAGTGTACAACTATGTATATACAGTTATTTATATGCTTGTGTACATAAGCGAAATTCCGCCAGGTTAAGCAAAGAAACGCGCAACAGCCTACAGGATAAGGGAAAAAAGCAAGACACACATACAGGAGTGAAACGCAGCACATATACCTATACAGCAGTAGGGATGAAGTATAACAATATGTTGCTGTATGGGTGGAACTGCTTCTGTGTGTGTGCGTAGAAATGCGTGTATTTGTGTTGCGTTAAGTCCTGTAGGTGAGCATAGCACCCAAACTGCTTTTGTGTCGCACGTTGCCCGAGTTGGCTGGCTGGTTGGCTGACTGGCAGGTTTAATGCTCCAAAAAACGACATAAACGACTCGTGTGGTACCGGGAGAGTAAACGCGCAAAGATGCTCACAGTGAACTGGAGCAGCTGTGAAAGTTATGAGTTGAAGCGAAAATTGCAGGTGAAAAAAGAATGTTGAAGAAGAAAAACGGTATGGAGTTTTAGGGTGAATTTTGGCGATTTTGCTCAAAAAATTATGCAAAAACAAAAAGTATATAAAATAATAAATTCAAATTATTTAAATTTGAATTTAAAATTAAAATTATTTAAATTTGAATTTAAAATTAAAATTTGTTTATTTATAAGCAAAAAAATT
Organism: Zeugodacus tau; assembly: GCA_031772095.1. NCBI lineage: Eukaryota > Metazoa > Arthropoda > Insecta > Diptera > Tephritidae > Zeugodacus > Zeugodacus tau. The sequence continues at coordinate 23,376,657 of CM062652.1, forward strand.
TAAAAACATATCATATTTTTGTAAGCAAATTAGCACTGATTGACATGGCGTATGAGCGACATTTTGTATGACATTTCGGGGAAATGCGTGGGAAACGCGCTCAAGGCATATTTTTGCGAATTTCCTGCATGGATTGGCACGCTTTTTGTTTCAAAACACATTTTTTGAAATTTTGAAATATTTTTATTTTCACTTTTTTATTTCAACATTTTCGCATAAATTCCAGGCTTCACTTTCTTCTCGTAAAATATTTACACACCACCAACACATGTACGCTTATTTTAACTCAAATACACATTTAATATACACATATTCACATATATATGTATGCATGTGTATGTGTACACACACACCCGCTCGCTTGGCAATACTTTTCTAACTGTTTCTTTGCACCGCCGTTGCGCTGCTGCTGCGCCTTTTTTCCTGTATTGCTTCTTTTACTACAAATAATTCAAAACGGCAACAACAACACATGAACACGCCGTTTTTTCATTTTTACAAACCAAACTGCTCGAATGCTCGTTGCGCACTGGCGCGTTACTGTTTGGTACCGTTAGCTGGCGTTCGGCTGTGCCTGACCAGTGCTGACACCACGATGCGTTGGTCCCAACAGAACATAGTCGAATGTTTAACAGTTTTACACGTCTTTCACGCTCTCTCATTTTCACTCTCTTCCTCATATGGACACAAGCTCTCTATCGCTCTCTCTTACTCTCGAGCTGTTAACCGTGTGTTGTGGCGTTGTTTACAGTGTGTGGTATGACTGGGTTGTTTGCGCTATGTTGCCATTCGTGCTGCTGCCTGTTGCTGCTCCGGTTCCGTTTCCGTCTTTTTTTGTGCCACATAACAGCTGCGACAATGTGGCCTACACTGTGTCTGTGTGTTTGTCGCCATTGTTGTTGGCGTAATTCGGCCAATAGGTCAGCAATGCTTTGTTAGATGAGACCTAAACAACAAGCAGCTGCGATGGGAATTCTTATTATTGGTTTAAGGTGTTTGAGTGTTATTTGCAACAGAGTTATTTTTGTTGACATTGTGTTGTTGTATCGGTGTGTTTATTATTAAAATGATGTTTTGCTATAATTTAATTTATGCTTATTTATTCTTAAAAAATACTAATTTAAAAAAAAAAATGCTAATAATACAGAACATTTTCCCCTAAGATTCGGAGTTTATTATTATTTTTACCTCGACCTATTGTAAATTCTATACTTCTATGGCAAAATATTCCGTTGTCCTGGACCTATTGTATGTTCCATACTTCTATGGTAAAATATTCCGTAGTCCTGGATACCCAAGATACTATCTCCCTCCTCTAAGCCAGATTTCTGAGTTTTCAAAACAAATTTCAATTGATTCTGAGTTCCCTGGTATTAACGCTATGAGTGAACCCTAGTGACTTTCCGAAACTATTTTTTATGAGTCAAGTTAGGTAGAACCTTTATACACCTGCTCAATACAAATATAATTATTTAACACTATATTCGTGAAACCCCTCTCTTCTTTCCTAGATACATTTGTGATAAATTCCAAATAAATTATATGTGGTTTGAGGTTAGGGAGTATCTTCCTTTCTAGTACAAAAAGTTCTATCCTTAACTTTCTTTACTCTAAAAGAATATTTTTAGTACCCAAAATCTGCAGTCTAATTTCACTAGGAGATCTCTAAGACCACTGGCATTTCATGGCTTCAAAGTTGTATATCTCTAATCTCAAAATAAGTATTTTCCAATTCCTTTATCCAATTTATCCCCGCAAAACTAATACGGCTGTGTAAGCTGACGTTGAGCAACACCAAAAGCTCCGTCAGGATCGGGAAGGACCTCTCCGAGCCGTTCGATACCAGACGAGGTTTCAGACAAGGTGACTCACTCTCGTGTGATTTCTTTAACCTGCTGCTGGAGAAAATAATACGAGCTGCAGAGCTAAACCGAGAAGGTACAATCTTCTATAAGAGTGTACAGCTACTGGCGTACGCCGATGATATCGATATCATCGGAAACAACACCCGCGCCGTTAGTTCTGCTTTCTCCAGACTGGATAAGGAAGCGAAGCGTATGGGTCTGGTGGTGAACGAGGACAAGACGAAATATCTCCTGTCGTCAAACAAACAGTCAGCGCATTCGCGTCTTGGCTCCCACGTCACTGTTGACAGTCATAACTTTGAAGTTGTAGATAATTTCGTCTACCTGGGAACCAGCATTAACACCAATAACAATGTCAGCCTGGAAATCCAACGCAGAATCACTCTTGCCAACAGGTGCTACTATGGACTAAGTAGGCAATTGAAAAGTAAAGTCCTCTCTCGACGAACAAAAACCAAATTCTACAAATCTCTCATCATTCCCGTCCTACTTTACGGTGCAGAAGCGTGGACGATGTCAACATCCGATGAGACGGCACTAGGAGTTTTCGAGAGAAAGGTTTTGCAGAAGATTTATGGTCCCTTAAGAATTGGCAACGGCGAATACCGCAGACGATGGAACGATGAGCTGTATGTGTTATTCGATGACATAGACATAGTCCAACGAATAAAAAGACAGCGGCTACGCTGGCTAGGTCATGTTGTCCGGATGGATGAAAGTGCTCCAGCTCTGAAAGAATTCGATGCAGTACTCGCTGGTGGAAGCAGAGGAAGAGGGAGACCTCCACTCCGATGGAAGGACCAGGTGGAGAGGGACCTGGTTTCGCTTGGAATAACCAATTGGCGCCAAACTGCCAGAAGGAGGGATGCGTGGCGCGCTGTTTTGGACTCGGCTATAACCGCGTAAGCGGTGTCTACGCCAGTCAAGAAGAAGAAGAATTCCTTTTATAGACAGAACTAAAGGTCGCAAAATGTAACGAATCGAACAAGAAAACAACAACAATTTTTTCTAATTTTTCCAATCTTTCGACCTTAATGCTCTCCAATCTCCACACATCTATTTCACTTAATATATTTTACTTATATCTGTATATTTCTACATTGACTTCATTGGACTTATCTATACCCGAAAAATGTGTGTATGAAGTCTTATTTGATGAGAGGAGTACGAACAACAGAGGCTTAAACGACGATCTAACCCTGTAGGATCGGTAAGTTTTAAGTCTAGTTCTACGTCATTCGAGCAACGCCTTGCAGCAGGGTAGCTGCTGGCATCGAATCCAACCCAAGGTCTGAGGTATTTTTCTGCTGCGTATGCGCTAAAAGGCTAAAAAAATGTGTCTGTCTAATGTCTTTATCTTGATCTGTCCGGTGCGATTACCTATATACAAACGTGTGGATATACAACATCAACTCGGGTAAGGCTAGGCTGATCTGTATATTTTGATTGTTCGGTTTGGTAATCCAATGATTTACAATAAAATATGTTAGAAGATTGCCACCTGCTTTAATATTTTAAATAAATAAATGTTCTGTAATTCAAAACACTACAGTATGGACCGAAAAGTAAAAGTTATAAGAATGGTTATAACAGTAATGTTATATTTAAAAAAAATATATTTTTTAAGAAGGCTTTCAACCTTTTTGATTTAGGAAAACCAATTTATATTACACAAACAAATTATACAATACGATAACCACGACAAGCAAGCTACTAAGGAAGCTATCAGTTGAAAATATTTTGTGTTTGGTTGTCACCTGCTTCAAATTTGATTTATAAATCAAATTAAAGAAATTTAATAGAGTTTAAATTTTAAAATCTTTTTGAGATTACATATTTAGAACTAATAATAAAAACGAATTCAAACAAGTAAGGAAGGGCTAAGTTCGAGTGTAACCGAACATTTTATACTCTCGCAATTTATTTATTTAACTTAATTAATATTATATAATACACATTTTGACCTACATATTCGTCATATATATTGTATAAAGTCCATTGAAAGTTGGAAACCCTAATATTATGTTAGAAGCACCGAGGTCCTCATGTTCGATATATGGGGCCTTGAAAACCTATGGTCCGATTTCGGCGATTTTTAGAAATGGGCTGCCACACTATAAATACAGTATTTGTGCAAAGTTTTGCACCGATATCTTCACTAGTGCTTACTTTATATATTGTAAAGTAAACGATTCAGATCATCTTCTAAGTTCTGGTATATAGGAAGTAGGCGTGGTTGTGAAGCGATTTGGCCAATTTTCACAACATATTATTGGGAGGTAAGGAAACTATTACAAACCAAGTTTCATTGAAATCGGTCGAGTAGTTCCTGAGATATGGTTTTTGACCCATAAGTGGGCGACGCCACGCCCATTTTCCATTTTGTAAAAAAATCTGAGTGCAGCTTCCATCTGCCATTCCTTATGTGAAATTTAGTGTTTCTGGCGTTTTTCGTTAGTGAGTTAACCCACTTTTAGTAATTTTCAACCTAACCTTTGTATGGGAGGTGGGCGTGGTTATTATCCGATTTCTTTCATTTTTGGACTGTATTAAGAAGTGGCTAAAAAAAACGACTGAACTAAGTTTGGTTTATATAGCTTCATTGGTTTGCGAGATATATATAAATAACCGATTTGGGGGCGGGACCACGCCCACTTCCCCAAAACAATTACATCCAGATATGCCCCTTCCTGGTGCGATCCTTTATTCCAAATTTTACTATTATAACTTTATTTATGGCTTAGTTATGACACTTTATGTGTTTTTGGTTTTCGCCATTTTGTGGGCGTGGCAGTGGACCGATTTTGCCCATTTTCGAAAGCAACCCTCTCACGGTCCCAAGGAACATGTGTTCCAAGTTTCATTAAGATATCTCAATTTTTACTCAAGTTACAGCTTGCACGGACGGACGGACGGACAGACGGACAGACGGACAGACGGACAGACGGACGGACAGACATCCGGATTTCAACTCCACTCGTCATCCTGATCATTTATATATATATAACCCCATATCTAACTCTTTTATTTCTTGGTGACACAAACAACCGTTATGTGAACAAAACTATGATACTCTGTGCAACAGGTTGCGAGAGTATAAAAAGTGAATTTCGCCCTTGAATCATATATTTTTTTTTATACTCTCGCAACAAAGTTGTTAACCGAAAACACATAAAGTGCCATAACTAAGCCATAAATAAAGCTATGGAAAATAATAATAAAAAATTAATTAGAATATAAAATTTGGTATGAAGGATCGCACTATGAAGGGGCATATTTGGATGTAAATTTTTTGGGGAGGCGGGCATGGCCCCGCCCCCTACTAAGTTTTTTGTACATATTTCGAAAACCATTAGAGCTATATAAACCAAACTTTCTGTAGTCGTTTTTTTAGGCACTTCTTAATACAGTCCAAAAATGAAAGAAATCGGATAATAACGTCAGAAACACTAAATTTCACATAAGAAATGGCAGATGGAAGCTGCACTCAGATTTTTTTACAAAATGGGCATTGCGTCGCCCACTTATAGGTCAAAAACCATATCTCAGGAACTACTCGACCGATTTCAATGAAACTTGCTTTGTAATAGTTTCCTTACATCTCAATGATATGTTGTGAAAATATGCCAAATCGCTTCACAACCACGCCAACTTCCTATATACCAGAACTTTGAAGACGATCTGAATCGTTTACTTTACAATATATAAAGTAAGCACTAGTGAAGATATCGGTGCAGAACTTTGCACAAATACTATGTTTATAGTGTGGCAGCCCCATTCTAAAAATCGCCGAAATCGGACCATAGGTTTTAAGGCCCCATATATCGAACATGAGGACCTTGGTGCTTGTAACCTAATATTATGGTTTCCAACTTTCAATGGATTTTATTCAATATATATGACGAATATGTGGGTCAAATTGTGTATTATATAATATAAATAAAGTTAAATAAATAAATTGCGAGAGTATAAAATGTTCGGTTACACCCGAACTTAGCCTTTCCTTACTTGTTTATTTTTATTATTTTTTTTATGGTTTTCACTTATTATTTTTTCTTTTTTAACGCTAATAACATGTAGTGATTTTAATTGCTCTAACAGTATCTATTATCTGATATTTTCAGTTCATCTCATATACACTCTAAAAGTAATGGGTGAGTACATCAGAAATATTTCTTATAGATATTTACCATATATACACATTTGTGTGAACTGACGATACTTTTCTAAAAAAAAACCCCAAAATTAATATCATTTATCTATCAATTATAAATATTGGCTTAATAAACATCCAAATAAGTTTTAAAATGTTAATATGTAAATTAGTATCTATGTACATACAAACGGCACATACATATGGGGCATTCTCTGGAAAAAAAGCCACTTGAAAAAAAAAGTTCTTTATTTTCTTTGGCAATTATATATCTTATAGTACATGTAAAACCTAAAATAAAACATATGATTTTAGGTCTGTGTAACGCGGGGTTGCCATATTATAAGGGGCCAAAGTTTTATGTAAAAAAATTTTCGAACCGCCATAACTTTAAAACTAATGAACAGATTTTAAAACACCATGTGACTTTTTTGTACAGAATTTCTCAAACTTTGAAACTGTATATCGTAAAAATTTTTAAAATTTATATTTCATAGCAAAAAATGAAAAACATTTTTTTTTTGGAATTTTTAACAACTTATGCCCCCTTCGATTTTTTTCGAAAATATCTTAAAATGTTCCTAATTTCATCACCTTTTTACCCCCCAAAGGGAATTCTGGGACAGCAATATTTGTATGAGCTACAAATAAAAAACCAACTCAGAACATGATGAAAAATCATTGATTTATGCACTATTATTATCTGCATTTAGCGTAACCCAGGATAACGACGTGGACGTAGCAGACATTTAATCCCTTTTGTTTTTTTTTTTATATATTTTTTAATTTTTTTGTACTTTTCAAATTTTTAATTTTTTTTGTTTGTTTTTTTGGTTTTTGCTTTTTTTTTAATTATTACGTAGATTAGATTCAAGTACGTGATAATTTTAAATAAAAACCAAAAAAAAAAAAAACAAAAAAAAATTAAAAATTTGAAAAATACAAAAAAATTAAAAAAAATATTAATAAATAAAAAAAAAACAAAAACAGATTAAATGTCTGCTATGTCCACGTCGTTAATCCTGGGTTACGCCAAATTCTGATAATAATAGTGCATAAATCAATGATTTTTCATCATGTTCTGAGTTGGTTTTTTATTTGTAGCTCATACAAATATTGCTGTCCCAAAATTCCCTTTGGGGGGTAAAAAGGTGATGAAATAAGGAACATTTTAAGATATTTTCGAAAAAAATCGAAGAGGGCATAAGTTGTTAAAAATTCCAAAATAAATTTTTTTTTCATTTTTTGCTTTGAAATATTAATTTTAAAAATTTTTACGATATACAGTTTCAAAGTTTGAGAAATTCTGTACAAAAAAGTCACATGGTGTTTTAAAATCTGTTCATTAGTTTTAAAGTTATGGCGGTTCGAAAATTTTTTTACAAAAAACTTTGGCCCCTTATAATATGGCAACCCCGCGTTACACAGACCTAAAATCATATGTTTTATTTTAGGTTTTACATGTACTGTAAGATATATAATTGCCAAAGAAAATAAAGAACTTTTTTTTTCAAGTGGCTTTTTTTCCAGAGAATGCCCCATATATACTATGAGACTATTTTCAATGTTCTCAGTTTACCCAAGCAAATATGGTTTTACTCTAAAAACGTATACATTACTCTTTAACACCTTCACGTAAAATGTTTTTTTAATAGACCATTTTATTTTACTTTTAATTGACTTGGTCCATATGTGCTTTGTAGCACACCACATTGCGGTGTCAACATCCAGCATACACCAACACCACCATATCAAATACCTATGCATATGTATAAATATACACATGGTTTCGGTACTCTACATTAATGTTTACCCTATGCACAAATGTTTACCCTTCGCTTCCGAACTGCAGTCACCTGCAGTGAGTTTTGCAATTTTCTCCACATTTATTTGCCTTGAATCCGCAAACGTCGCGCCGGCAGCAGTGTCAAAACTTTACGCTTTAACTGAAATTCACAATTTAAATAGATTTGTAGTATTATTGCTTACTTAGTGCATACATATATGTATGTATGTATGAGGTAGTGTAGCTATGGTTACACATTAGGGTGTGCTGCGAAAATTATATAAAATATATATATAACTGATTTCAATATTTTAATTCATTGGCAACTCTTTAAAATTTTCGATAATTAAGTATCTTTCAAACGTTCCCCACAAAATGGCGATAACCGAAAATACATATAGCCATAAATAAAGCTATGGAAATAAAATTTGGTATAAAGGATCGCACTATGAAGGCGCATATTTGGATGTAATTTATTTGGGAAAGTAGTCTACTAAGTTTTTTCTACATATCTCGTTAACTACTAAGCATATATCAACGAAACTTTCAGTAGTCGTTTTTTTTTTCATTTCCTTATATAGTCCAAAAATGGAGAAAATCGGATTATAACCACGTCCACCTCCCATACAAAGGTTACGTTGAAAACTACTAAAAATGCTTTAATTCAGTAAGGAAAACGAACAGAAGCCTTATGCACAAAATTTTAAATGGACGTGGTTTCGACCACTTATGGGTCAAAAACCATATCACCGAAACTACTCGACCAATTTCAATGAAATTCGGTTTGTAAGATAATAAGGTTTCCAACATTCAATGGAGTATATACCATATATGTATATGCCGAATATGTGGATCAATTTGTTTGTTATATTAATACAATTAAATAAATAAATTGCGAGAGTATAAAATTTTCGGTTACACGCGAACTTAGCTCATCCTTACTTGTTTTTTCTTATTTTAAATTTTTGAATATTTTACCTTCGTTGTATACTTTCTGATGCATTTCTAAATATATTCTGTAAAAATTTCAACAATATGGCAACTATATCCTGACAAAAAGATTTAAATTTGTTTGAATATGTACCTTTTTCAACATACATACATGCCTTGAGTCATTAATTTATTTTAAATTATTTTCGAAATATGGCAACTCTATATTTTTCATTTAAATTTTTCACAAATACACATTTGTATATCTTATCTTTTCACGTCATTTTTGCTAAATTAAACGATTTAAATATTTTATAAAAAAAAAATTCAAAGATATGGCAACACTATTTAAATCAAAATAACAATACATTAATATAGATTCTTATGCAATGTAAACTTATCTCAATAATTGTTGCTAAAGAAAAAAATTATACAATAAAATAGTTTCTCTGAAATTAAGACCCACCCTATTATGCATATGTGAAGGCATATGACTGCAAAGCAGTCAAAGCTCATTGACAAACACTTGCGCCATATAATATATATTCATACTAGCTTTTGCCCGCGACTTCGTCCGAAACATGATAGAGCAAAACTCCCATCAAAAACCATAAAAAAAATCACTAACTCAATTCAGTTTTCTGCCTACTTCCTACCCCCTAAGTACGATGACGTGATCATTTTGATCTTATATCCGTTTTTAGATAACCATCTATTATCTTACAAAATTTCATCAAAATCCGTTCAGCCGTCCCAACAAAAACGACAAAAAATCTCAATTTAGTTATCTGCCTACAGCCTACCACCGATGACGTGATTATTTATAGCCTATGACCATTTCTAGGTTATCATCTATCACCATACCAAATTTCATCAAAATCGGTTCAGCCGTTTAGGCGTGAAAGAGTAACAGACAGACAGAGTTACTTTCCCATTTATAATATTAATAATATGGATGTATGTATTTGTATGTGTGTGTATACTTCATGCATTCTAACCCACACACAGTAATACTACTACATACACAAAATGGCAGTGTAGATGTCTACTTCAAATGCGCCATAACAGCTGTTGCTTAATACCGTTATTTTATGCACATTATGTTTGCCATTAAATACATATTTTTTTACGCTTTTCTCAATCTCTAGCAACAGCTATCATATGGCATGTATGTATGGGTATGTGCATCATATTGCTTATGCATTCTAAATGCAAATTTTCTCTGCACAAATGTCTTCTAGTCTTCTGGAAATAAAAAGAAACGCTAATTCAAGCACTGAATTTCAAATTAATTTTAATAAAGACAATTAATTTGCATAATATTATGTGGCGGCCACCCGCTGTCGCTCGATGCGGCCAACTGCCCCAACTGAGCTCACGGCTGGCGCTAAAGTATTTGATTTTCATTCGCGCTTTGCTTTTAAGTGCGAATTGCTTACATACATACATAAATTTAGATCCATACCTTGTTCTTATGTCCGTTAGTTAGTTGAGAGATAATTTCACCAGTGTTATCTAAAGTCTATTTATAATTTCATAATTAAGAACAGCATTTTTGCGAGTCATTCTTTTGTCTCCATAAAACGTGTGTGTTGACTATTTGTGTTTCACGAGAGCATTTCAGCTTGTAAGACATATTTATCATCACCGTTATCTACTTTTACTTTATCACTTATGTAGATGCTTAGTTTGGTGAGCTGTCTAAGTGAACTCTTTATGACACGTGAATCACACATGTTCCCCTATTTGTATGTGTGTATATTTGTTTTTAACTTTTTATATTCAGAGACTAGTGTTATGCTAGACGAGACGAGTACTATGAATACTGATATACATACTTACACAGGTGCAGGGAGTGTCATCTGTTATGCTTATTCACAATTTAAGCGATTTTTTGTGGACTCATGGTGACAGCAGCATAAAATGTTTAAAATCATCGTGCTGCCGATCTCATACAGTATCCAACAATTCTTCCTAACTGACGTAGAGCATGCTTACGCCGTTATAGCCGAGCTTACAACAGCGCGTCATTCGTTCCTCCTTTAACAGCTTGGAGGCTGTTGCATCCTTTTCATTGGGAAGGTTTTTTTTCTATGGTGGGTTCCAAACCCTACGCACAGCCACATAAGCGGCATTCGCCTTCTCACTTTAGCACGCCTCCGAACGGATGTATGTTGGGTATCCAGAGAATACTTGGTCTAAGACTGGAAGTCGTGAGCTGCTTGAGTCACATTTAGAAGAGTCGTTCCTGGCCACTCCCAAGTGAATGACAGTCAGGAACTTTCCACACTTCTACACATGACCCCATCCTCAACTACTACACACACATATCTCTCCCAGCGTATTTCTCTCAAACGTTCAACATATTTTCCATAAAATCTTTTCCTAACAATAGAAGAAGGAACTATTTTTTCAAGTTTCGAAATAATTTATTTTCTCCAATTTCTGTTTCTCTGTTTGTATGCAATATTTTTGAAATTAAGTCAGCATCATCATGGAAATATCTTACTCAAGTCTGCTATACCCAGTATATAAATAACAAAGGCACACAAAATAAAATTGTCATGCTCTGGGGATCTTACTATGTGTTCCTTATGTTTTTGTGGTCACTGAATCCGAGGTCCATTTAACCCCATCAGATCAGAGTTTTGACATAACCCCAAAAAACCAATATGGCGGACATCGATTTTTAAAATTCATCGGATTCACTTGAAACTCGTTACTCTCGGGGTTTCGGGGTCACGGATTAGGAATCAGGTGTTAGTTTTTCAAAATTAAAAATGGCGGATCCAATATGGCGGACGCTTTTTTGAAAAATTTATCGGAATCGCTTGAAACTCGTTACTCGGGTGTTCTCGGGGTCATTGATTACGGATTATCATTGAAACCGGAATATATCAAAAATCTGATCTGATGCCAAAAACAAGAGGTACACATAGTAAGATCACCAGGTCACGGCAAACATTTTTTTTGTGTGGCTGTGTAGTTATTTCATTAATACTACCATGTTTGACATTATATAAAATACATCATTCAAAGGTTTGTTATTGGAATTAAATGAACTTGTTTTCATAATTTATGGGTATTCTTGCCGAAAATGTTTACCGTTCTACATGGTCGCTATCTTAATGAAAATAATCAAGAACATTTGACATTAGTTCACACCTTCTTCAGGCACTACTGCTGTTTTATATTTTTCTAGCACAAATAAAGAGCAGCCATTTCTGCCAAGCCTTTTAATTAGCATTCCATTGTAAAAAGTGTTTGGCCTTTTTACATACATTTCAGTGTTATCAACGAAACTGGGGTTTATTGTTTAATTCTATAAGAAAGCTTTTCGCCAAACATTTACTAGGTCACACGTGTAGACAAGTACAGTGATATCGCGATAATAGAGACAGAATTTGTTTATGTGTTTTCTAGTTTCTGGTTCAAGAGAATTAAGGAAATTAACTTACTTGATTATATATATATTTTCCAGATTAATCACATGTATATATATAAATATACTGTCCTTTGCAATGGAACACTTACTTTTGTGTAGGCTCAAAATATTTGTAAATCGATCTTTAGTAAAATTAGATAAAGTAAAGTTTAAAGTAATAACTAGTAAAAAGAAGAGAAACTTAAATTTTATAGAAGACTGCTTTAAAAGTTGTAATGCTTTGTTCATCAAAAATTCTTCCAAAAGCAAATTCACACATTATATGCTTATCAATTCTACATAGCGAGGCATCACAGTTTCCAAAAACAATACTTAGTGTGTAGAAGACATTTAATTATAAAATCGGTCTTTAAACTTTTTCGCAATAAATTAACACCTTATCTATTGTCCTAGTGTTGCCAGATAGCATTAAAACTAAATTGTAAAAAAATATATATTTTGGTATAGCAAAAATATATGATACGTTCTGAATGGCCTAAGTTAAGGTATTCCGAAAAACTTGAATCATCTAGAATTATTTAACTCAGAATTTCGAACCTTTGACTCTGAGATTATCACGAGCTCCAGGGTTGCCATTTTTGTGTTAATAGATATCAATTGGATTTTAAATTCAATTTCCTAATCAAAAGTATCATTTTAGATCATTTTGAATTTTAAGATTTTAAAACACTTATTTCATTTAAATCAGCACCTATTGAATTAAATTTGCGAAATTAGTATATACATCTGGCAACTCCATACTACAACTATATTTGCGACTGAATACCCGCGGTACTCGCTAAAACACCTATGTATGTCGTTCAGTGTCCTCGAGAAGATATTTCAAATTAGTTTATTCTACAACTTTACGCTCGAAAGGTTGACACGTACATAGTTTGGTTATCTGTGGGTTCGTCCGTAATTCATACGCTGTTCAAATACAAATATATGTATAAAGTGCGTGTAATATATATTAATTTAACCATATATATAGTTAACAATTGCAAAATATATGTTTAATTGATGGACTCTTTAAATTTTTCTGTACCCAAATGAAAGACAATTTAAAAAATATACAAAAAATAATATTCTAAGTTTTATGTATAAAGAAGCATATATAGTGAACGAAAGGTACTAAGATTTTTAGGCCTTCTTAAATAATAAGAGAAGATAACTAAGATTCATCGATCCACTAATGATAATCATTACTTTACTAGAAATAGTTTTATAAAGAACCTTATAATCGACCAAGTAGTCTAAACATTATCAACCCTACATATTAGTACAGAGTTTCTTTATCAATCGAGTATTACAAACCCGTCGCTTTTAAAATGGGTCTATGAAAATTCTTGAAAAGGATTAATACACTGATTTTTACAAGGCATTTTCATGATAATAAAACAGTTCCAGTGCCAGTTCATTTTGGTCATTTCGATACAAATTACTCATCTTCTTTAATTTGCAAAAGATCATTAAAGATCAGTGTAGATCGTGCATTCGAATAGCTCTTCTTCTTCTTAACTGGCGTAGAAACCGCTTACGCGGTTATAGCCGAGTCCACAACAGTGCGCCACGCATCTCTCCTTTTGGCGTTTTGGCGCCAATTGGTAATACCAAGTGAAGACAGGTCCTTCTCCACCTGGTCTTTCCACCGGAGTGGAGGTCTCCCTCTTCCTCGGCTTCCACCAGCGGGTACTGCATCGAAAACTTTCAGAGCTGGGGCACTTTCATCCATTCGAACAACATGACCCAGCCAGCGTAGCCGCTGTCTTTTTATTCGCTGAACTATGTCTATGTCGTCGAACAACACATACAGCTCATCATTCCATCGTCTGCGGTATTCGCCGTTGCCAATGTTTAAGGGTCCGTAAATCTTCCGCAAAACCTTTCTCTCGAAAACTCCTAGTGCCGTCTCATCGGATGTTGACATCGTCCACGCTTCTGCACCATAAAGTAGGACGGGAATGATGAGGGACTTGTAGAGTTTAGTTTTTGTTCGTCGAGAGAGGACTTTACTTTTCAATTGCCTACTCAGTCCATAGTAGCACCTGTTGGCAAGAGTGATTCTGCGTTGGATTTCAAGGCTGACATTATTATCGGTGTTAATGTTGGTTCCTAGGTATACGAAATTATCTACAACTTCAAAGTTATGACTGTCAACAGTGACGTGGGAGCCAAGACGCGAATGCGCTGACTGTTTGTTTGACGACAGGAGATATTTCGTCTTGTCCTCGTTCACCACCAGACCCATACGCTTCGCTTCCTTATCCAGTCTGGAGAAAGCAGAACTAACGGCGCGGGTGTTGTTTCCGATGATATCGATATCATCGGCGTACGCCAGTAGCTGTACACTCTTATAGAAGATTGTACCTTCTCGATTTAGCTCTGCAGCTCGTATTATTTTCTCCAGCATCAGGTTAAAGAAATCACACGAGAGTGAGTCACCTTGTCTGAAACCTCGTCTGGTATCGAACGGCTCGGAGAGGTCCTTCCCGATCCTGACGGAGCTTTTGGTGTTGCTCAACGTCAACTTACACAGCCGTATTAGTTTTGCGGGGATACCAAATTCAGACATCGCGGCATAAAGGCAGCTCCTTTTCGTGCTGTCGAAAGCAGCTTTAAAGTCGACAAATAGATGGTGTGTGTCGATCCTTTTTTCACGGGTCTTCTCCAAGATTTGGCGCATGGTGAATATCTGGTCAGTTGTTGATTTTCCAGGTCTAAAGCCACACTGATAAGGTCCAATCAGTTTGTTGACGATGGGCTTTAGTCTTTCACACAGTACGCTCGATAGAACCTTATAAGCGATGTTAAGGAGGCTTATCCCACGATAGATTGGGCAGAGTACACTGAGATTCCAATCGTCGGGCATGCTTTCTTCCGACCATATTTCGCAAAGCAGCTGATGCATGCACCTTATCAGCTCTTCGCCGCCGTATTTGAATAGCTCGGCCGGCAATCCATCGGCCCCCGCCGCCTTGTTGTTCTTCAAGCGGGTAATTGCTATTCTAATTTCTTCACGGTCGGGCAATGGAACATCTGTTCCATCGTCGTCGATTGGGGAATCGGGTTCGCCATCTCCTGGTGTTGTACTTTCACTGCCATTCAGCAGGCTGGAGAAGTGTTCCCTCCACAAACACAGTATACTCTGGTCATCAACCACTAGATCACCGCTGGGGGTCCTACAGGAGTGTGCTCCGGTCTTGAAACCTTCAGTTAGTCGCCGGATCTTTTCGTAAAATTTTCGAGCATTACCCCTGTCGGCCAGCTTGTCAAGCTCGTCATACTCACGCATTTCGGCCTCTTTCTTTCTTTTTCTGCAAATTTTCTTCGAATAGCACCTACAATAAATTGCTATCTCACAAGCTTAAACCAAACACACAAGAATTTCATAGTGTTATTGTTCTGCATTAGAATTAGCACTGCTTATCATAAAATGAGAACATATAAATGTACACACATGCCAATCTCCATCCCCAGATCTCGTGATGGAATTTTTAAAAGCAGCCAAAACGTGTCAGTTAACAGGTTAGTCTTTATCATAAACGTGTTATCAAAATTATGACTTTAACCCATTCTGGTGGCAATTCAAAGAGAAATAACGAGAGAAATTATTCATATTTAGAATGTGAAAATTCGCTATTAATATCTCAAAAATTTATACTTTATGGGCAAATAAAAGTTGGAGTTGACAATACTAACAAGTTTTTTAGTCGAGACCAAACCACTCCACGGCAAACACCGAGCAGTATTCTAAAACGATTCGATATTTATTATCTGACAGAATTCAGAGCCTAAGGCTCAACCCACACGGGATTAGGTGAGACGTCTTTTCTTGTCTGATACGAAAACATGCTATAGCTTCACACACCGAATAAGACGAGATAAAAACGCACGCTCGCTTGGTGTTGGTTAGAGGAAATACGTTTTTGAATCTTATTAGTCATAAGTCATAGAGAAATAATAAATCGACCACTAGCAAGTGTTCCGAAGATAAACCGCAGAAGTAAGCACCCACAAAGTGAACAAAAATTAGTGATTAATTTTTAATTTCTTATAAAAATTGTATGAGAATATTAGTCCAAAATGGGTTAACATCGCTATATAATTAGTCTTATATCTAGCTCTTTCAATAAAGCTTGACAAATCTAAAATGTTTACGCCAAAAATTTGCAAAAATTGCTGTTTCATTGCATAAAGGTGTACAAAGTCTTTACAAGTGAAAAGCTTTCAGATTGTGTAGAAGCATGTTTAAGGAATAACAGAGTTTCCAAAATTTTGAAACAAAATTATTGAAACCTTAATGAGAGATGAACTGAAAATCACAAAAAAAGGAGTATTTTTTATGAAAACAAAACCTTGAAACGGATTATAATCACTTTCATCACTGCACAATGCTCTCTGCGCGCATTTCAATTGCACCGTCTATTTACACCTTAAGGGTTAATTAATAAAAAAACCCAAAAAACACAAACAAATATCACATAGGGCTGTGAAGCCTAAAAATATCTAATGCAAAATATGTTTATCACGTTTATCACGTGTTGAATTCTTCAGCACATTTCACTTACTATAAATTCGAGTGGCGAAATTCTGAGGAATCAGTGCAAGTCACCCAACGCAAGCAAGCTACTGCAAGCTACAAAGACGCTACACCCCAGTACGACGACGAAATTCAGCCAACGAAGAAGGAAAAACGCACGACAAAATGATGAAGTTAACAACAAGTTTGACCATCGTCCTGGCACTGATGGTCGCAGCCAATGCCAAACGTAAGTAAACAAAAGCCAAACTGATCCTCAAAGGCTTTCTAATTGACGTATGACACACCCAAACAGAGGATCCACACGACTTCTTTGCACCCAGATTTGAACGTACAAATATGTTGGCTAACGGTATGGCAGTTGATAATTCCGCTGTGCCGGTGGAGGAGCTCGATCCGAACTTTTGGCGTAAATCGGCGAATGATGAAATTAGAAAACGTCTGGCCGATAAACCGAATACCAACAGAGCTAAGAATGTCATCTTCTTCCTTGGTGATGGTATGTCGCTGAGCACGGTTACCGCGGCGCGTATACTCAAGGGACAGCGTGAGGGTAGACCCGGTGAGGAGTCACAATTGAGCTTTGAAAAATTCCCATACACCGGTTTGAGCAGGGTGAGTTCGCACTAAGAGTATAAATGGAAATATTATATTTTATGCCATATGTTATGCCTTTAGACCTATTGTGCCAATGCTCAAGTACCCGATTCGGCGTGCACCTCCACCGCTTACCTTACAGGCGTTAAAACCAATATCCTCTCTTTGGGTATCGGTCCAAATGTGAACTACAATGACTGTGATGGTTCAATGGATCCGGCTAATGATCTCACATCTCTCTACGATTGGGCTCAGGCTGCTGGTAAGTCTACCGGTTTCATTACAACAACTTCACTGACACACGCCAGTCCAACCGGTGGTTATGCGCATGTTGCGAATCGCATGTGGGAGTCCGATACGGATGTACGCAAACATCTCGGCGATGATTACACACCTGCTTGTAAAGATATTGCACAACAATTGGTCACTGAAGAACCGGGACGTAAACTGGATTTCATAATGGGTGGTGGTATTGGTAAATTTTTACCCAAAACTATGATCGATCCATTCGGTAATCCCGGTGAACGTTCGGACGGTAAGAATTTACTCTCCGAATGGCAACGCAGACATCAAGGTGGCGTCTTCGTTAGCAATCGTAAACAGATGAACGCAATCAATCTTGAAAAAACCACCAGCATTTTGGGTATCTTCCAATCGAAATTGATGAACTATCATCATCATGCCACCGAGGGTGAGCCCACCTTATCCGAAATGACCGAAAAGGCAATCAAGTTTTTAAGTAAGAACAAGAATGGTTACTTCGTCTTCATTGAGGGTGGTCTCATCGATTATGGTAATCACGCAAATACGCCCGGTATCAGTCTTGATGAGACTATTGAACTTGAGAAAGCAGTCGAGTTGGCGCGTCGTTTGACAAATCCCGAAGATACGCTCATCGTCGTCTCTGCTGATCACGCTCATCCTCTGAGTATCTCCGGTTATCCCGAACGTGGCAATGATATTTTGGATGTCAACAAAATCGGCTATGATAAGTTCGGTGTACACTATGCCACGCTCAACTATGCTGCTGGTCCTCAGCAATATCTCGATGAGTATGGCAATCGCATCGAATTGGAGGGTAAATTTGGCAGCCCAGGTGAGCATCAAGCTTTAGCTGATTGTAGCCAATGAATTATATTTAATTTTTGAATATTTCTTTTGTAGATTTCATCTTCCCCAGTTACATTACCGCTGACAGTGGTGTGCATGGTGGTGATGATGTGGGCGTGTATGCCTCCGGCCCGTGGGAGCATCTCTTCCGCGGTGTACTCCAACAGAATACTCTACCACACATGATGGCTTATGCCGCCTGTATTGGTAATGGCGCTAAGGCTTGTGACTAAGCGTCAAGCAACTAAGTCGTTTACAGTATGTCCGTCCCATGCAAACATACTTGCAAACATATATATATAGATACATACAAGAAATTATAAAAGTAACATTTATAACAGCCGTCCACCGAGCAATTGATTAAATCACTTATCCACTAAACATTTAAGTTGCTACTTGTAGAGATAATACTCGGTTATTTGTTTGTATGTACTGTATCTAAATAAAGAGTTTAAAATGTAATTGTCGTTTGACTTTGTAGAGTCTTTGAAACTTATATATAAAGAAAAAGAACTAGAAAGAACCAGAGAACTTTTTGGTTAGATTTTAGGTTAGCAATTGACAAATTGACGACCAAATGGTTCGTTTACGCTTTATCAAGAGTTTCAGTTAAATTTAAAAGGCAGCAAATGGATTTATCTTATAACAAATGGGCACCAATTTAAATAACAAAGTATATTTTTCAAGTCTTTGGGTGAATCATCAGACATATCCATAGATGTTGGCTAACTTGTAACCCAATTGAAAAATCCACCGATCCACTTGAAAAAGGGGACTATTCAAGAAGTCACGTGACAAATGAAAGCCCACGATATGGTCAACAGAGAAGAGGAAGCTGCCGAACTGCCAAACCACTGCATCGGGGACATAATGTATCTTCACCACTATCAAGAAGTGTGGTGAACTTCTCTTCAAACTAAATCTATTGAGAGGTTTTCACGGTAATTCTCTCTGTAGGAACATACTTGAACGAGGTCTGCCTCTTAGAAACATATCTTTGCTATTAGAACCACGCGTAACATCTCTCTCAATACATACCAAACGCAGTGTGTTACAAACAGACGCTCGCCTACAGCTTCATAAACCTTTTTCTCATCAATGACAATCTGAAAATCGAATCTCCTGCTACCTCAAACGAAGAAATTTGCCTTAAGAAAGTTTATCGGACATGTCAAAAATATGCCGCGAATGCAACGAGTTTTCGTATAATAATCCTATTTTTGTATATCCCCCAATACCCATCTAACACCTATGTGTCTATAGTCCAGGAACATCTGGAAAGCAATATTTGTTTTCAGTTTGATTAATTGGTACCAATTATCATCGAATTTGCAAATCCTATGATGATGTATGTACATATATTGCCATCATTAAAATAACTTCATCCAAATGATCACTTCATTAAAACAAGTAAGGAAAGGCTAAGTTAGGGTGCAACCGAACATTTTATACTCTCGCAATTTATTTAAAGATTTACCTATATTTTCGGTGAAAAATTACCCTTAGGCACTGAGTTCTCCATGTTTGATATCAGGGGCCTTGAAAAGTCATGGTCCGTTTTTGACAATTTTTCCACAAATGAAGTCACAGCTCAAATACAGTATTTGTGTAAAGTTTTATTTCGCTATCTTCATTGGTTCCTTATGTATATATTATAAAGTGAAGGAATCAGATGAAATTCAAAATTGAGTTATATGGGAAGTAGGCGTAGTTGTGAACCGATTTAGCCCATATTCGATTAGTTCTTGACATATGGTTTTTGACCCATAAGTGGGCGACGCCACGCCCATTTTCCATTTTGTAAAAAAATCTCAGTGCAGCTTCCTTCTGCCATTTTTTATGTAAAATTTGGTGTTTCTGACGTTTCTCGTTAGTGAGTTAACGCACTTTTAGTCATTTTCAACCTAACCTTTGTATGGGAGATGGGCGTGGTTATTATCCGATTTCTTTCATTTTTGGACTGTATAAGGAAACGGCTAAAAGAAACGACTGCAGAAAGTTTGGTTTATATAACTTTATTGGTTGGCAAAATATATACAAAAAACCTATTAGGGTCACGCCCACTTTTCCAAAAAAATTACATCCAAATGTGCCCCTTCCTAATACGATCCTATGTTCCAAATTTTATTATCATAACTTTATTTATGGCTTAGTTATATCTCTTTATGTGTTTTTGGTTATCGCCATTTTGTGGGCGTGGCAGTGGTCCGATTCCGCCCATTTTCCAACTTAACCTTCTTATGGTGCCAAGGAATACGTGTTCCAAGTTTCATTAAGATATCTCAATTTTTACTCAAGTTACAGCTTGCACGGACGGACAGATAAACATCCGGATTTGAACTTTACTCGTTACCCTGATCACTTTGGTATATATAACCCTATATCTAACTCGTTTAGTTTTAGGACGTACAAATAACCGTTATGTGGACAAAACTATAATACTCTCTTTAGCAACTTTTGTTGCGATTGTATAAAAATCGATCGGTGATTGGCTCATATCTGAAATAGTTGTAAATTTTTATACTCTCGCAACAACAAAGTTGCTAGAGAGTATTATAGTTTTGTTCACATAACGGTTGTTTGTAACACCCAAAACTAAACGAGTTAGATATAAGGTTATATATACCAAAGTGATCAGGGTGAAGAGTGGAGTTCAAATCCGAATGTCTGTCTGTCCGTCCGTCTGTGCAAGCTGTAACTTGAGTAAAAATTAAGATATCTTGATGAAACTTGGCACACTTATTTCATGGTACCATAGGAAGGTTGCTTTCGAAAATGAGCAAAATCGGACCACTGCCACGCCCACAAAATGGCGAAAACCGAAAACTCATAACTAAGCCATAAATAAAGCTATGGAAATAAAATTTGGTATGAAGGATCGCACTATGAAGGGGCATATTTGGATGTAATTTTTTTGGGGAAGTGGGCGTGGCCCCGCCGCCTACTAAGTTTTTTGTACATAACTCGCAAACCAATAGAGCTATATAAACCAAACTTTCTGCAGTCGTTTTTTTTAGCCACTTCCTAATACAGTCCAAAAATGAAAGAAATCGGATCATAACCACGCCCACCTCCCATACAAAAGTTAGGTTGAAAATTACTTAAAGTGGGTTAACTCACTAACGTAATACGTCAGAAACACTAAATTTCACATAAGAAATGGCAGATGAAAGCTGCACTCAGATTTTTTTACAAAATGGAAAATGGGCGTGGAAAAAACCATATCTCCGGAACTACTCGACCGATTTCAATGAAACTTGGTTTGTAATAGTTTCCTTACCTCCCAATAATATGTTGTGAAAATTGGCCAAATCGCTTCACAACCACGCCTACTTCCTATATAAAAGAACTTAGAAGATGATCTGAATCGTTTACTTTACAATATATAAAGTAAGCACTAGTGAAGATATCGGTGCAAAACTTTGCACAAATACTGTATTTATAGTGTGGCAGCCCATTTCTAAAAATCGCCGAAATCGGACCATAGGTTTTCAAGGCCCCATATATCACACATCAGGACCTCGGTGCTTCTAACCTAATATTATGGTTTCCTACTTTCAATGGACTTTATACAATATATATGACGAATATGTGGGTCAAATTGTGTATTATATAATATTAATTAAGTTAAATAAATAAATTGCGAGAGTATAAAATGTTCGGTTACACCCGAATTTAGCCCTTCCTTACTTGTTTTTATACATATTGTATATGATATCACTCCTTACGATTAGTTTCATTGTTTTGATCAGCTAAAAGCTTTGATGAAAGCTTTCGGAGATATTCACCATATTCAAAAAAAGTGTTGTATAACGTATAGAAACTATAAGATATTTTCAACTTAAATTGTAAAAAATTATTGTATGTAAAGCTATTTTTAACTGTCCACATTTTCGAATTTCTAAAAGTTACACTGTTTTCTTCAAATAATAAAAACCTTGTCTCTGTAGAACAAAATTATGAAAAACGTATATCTTCACAACTTGGATAGCCGCAGAATAGAGATCAAAATTTTCTAAAATCTTTGCAATATTTTTTGGTTCTATCTCTTGAAAGACTTACTTCCGCCATCCGAGTTTATTAAGGGATATTTTGCATTGTCGAGTCAGCTGATGACAAGATTACCGCGAAAGATCTATATTGAAATGTCCCTGACATACAGAGACGCTGATTTCTGAGGATCTCCGACCTACCAGTTGGGCGTTTATCGAATATATATTCTTAGTGAAATTAAGTGAGTTGAAAACGATGGTCTCAAGACCTGTTGTTAGTAACATCTAGATACTGTTTCCTTCACTATTCAGCGTCTGCTTGACTACGAATAAGACTTCTACATGCAAAGCTGTAACAGGGTCAAAGCGCTTTGTCGATAAATGAGGTATTTTTCGTCCATATTAAGTTTAGCGTGCTCCGTGGATTATATTATCACGAGGATGAACCCCACAAAGCAACCTATGTCTCTAATGTGGTTTATGATATCTTAGAAATTTTAGATATTTATCATTTCTTTATGAATTAGACTATGACAATGTATTTCAAACTTTGAGGTAAAAGATCACGTGTATCTCACAGAGCAGACTGTACACAAAAATTTTTAGAGAGACAAATTGTTTAGTAATTTTTATTTTATTAACTGGGTAGACATACTGAAATTCTAAATATACCAAACAACTGGACCTGTTTTTTAGTTAAAACGTGAATTGTGGAGACAAACGAGTGTAAATAAGAACTCTAAGATATTTATTCTTTTTTCAAAGTGATTCGCAGATTTCTGTTGATGATTCTGCAAAGTCTCGGAGTTTGCCAGAGCACTATAATTGTGGTAAACATATGTAGGTGATAAAACAACATAATATTTGAGCAGCACGTGTTTTCCTCACCATTATACACCGTTATGGATTAAATCAAATGGAAAAAAGTAAAAAATTCCATATGCGCATATATAACATAAACATATGTATGTATATATATTTATATCTCTATGTATTTTAGCATTTTAAATTTTCATCAAATATACAAAAAATCAAACCGAAAGCAAACAAAGCACAGATCTTAAAGATAAACGCTAGACTTTAGCCCCACAATCGTCGGTAATGCCTTCTCCAACCGCTAATTAAATGAAATATAAAAGCAGCCGGCTGAGTTCTTGGAATCAGTGCTTGCGGCCAAATCGAAGGAGCCTGACCACAGGGTCCACTCACACACACCGTTTGGTTATAAATTTAAAATAGTTATTTTTCTCGGGAGTATTATCAGTGAAATGTTGAACGCCATCATCAGAGTGAGCACCGTGTTGGTGATAGTCAGCGTCGTGCTGGCTCATCAGCCGCCAAGTAAGCTCTCGATCCTTGGTATAAATTAGTTTTGAAATTAAATCAAATTATCTAGTTGATGTGCACGTACCTGCGACATTTTCGAGCCAAAACCGTTTCCTAATGACCGGACTAGGTATGCCGCTAACCAGTGATGCCGTGCCCCGGGAAGAACTGGATGCCAATTTTTGGCGTCGCTCAGCACATGAAGAGTTACAGAAACGCTTGAACCCGCTAAATACCAACAAAGCCAAGAATGTCATATTCTTCCTTGGGGACGGCATGCCACTAACTACAGTTGCCGCTGCGCGTATACTCAAGGGACAACGTGAGGGTAGACCCGGTGAGGAGTCACAATTGAGCTTTGAAAAATTCCCATACATCGGTTTGAGCAGAGTGAGTAGCATAACTGTGTGTGTTATACCTTAGTGCTAATGCGATTATATAACTCGCCAGACCTACTGTACCAACGCACAAGTACCCGATTCGGCTTGTACCTCTACCGCTTACCTCACCGGTGTTAAAACCAATATTCTGTCCTTGGGTGTTGGCGCAAATGTTGAATATAATGACTGTAAAGCATCCATGGATCCGGCTAATGATCTAACCTCCCTCTACGATTGGGCACAGGCTGCTGGTAAATCTACCGGTTTCATTACAACAACTTCATTGACACACGCCAGTCCAACCGGTGGTTATGCGCACGTCTCGAATCGTTTATGGGAATCCGATACGGATACACGCAACTATTTAGGCGAAGATTATACACCAGCTTGTAAAGATATTGCCCAACAATTGGTGACTGAAGAACCAGGACGTAAGTTGGATTTCATAATGGGTGGTGGTATTGGTAAATTTTTACCCAAAACTATGATCGATCCATTCGGCAAGCCCGGTGAACGTTCGGATGGTAAGAATTTGCTCTCCGAATGGCAACGCCGACATGAAGGTGGTGTTTTCGTCAGCAGCCGCAAACAGATGAACGCAATCAATCTTGAAAAAACTTCCAGCATTTTGGGTATATTCCAATCGAAGTTGATGAATTTCCATCATCATGCCACCGAAACTGAGCCTACTCTATCCGAAATGACCGAAAAAGCAATCAAGTTTTTGAGTAAGAACAAGAATGGTTATTTCGTCTTCATTGAGGGTGGTCTCATCGATTATGGTAATCATCAAAATATGCCTGGTATCAGTCTCGATGAGACTATTGAACTTGAAAAGGCTGTGGACTTGGCACGCCGTATGACAGATCCCGAAGATACACTCATCGTCGTTTCCGCTGATCACGCACATCCACTCAGTATCTCTGGTTATCCCGAGCGTGGCAATAACATTTTGGGGTTGAATAACATGGGCGTCGATTCTAATGGTGTGAGTTATGCTACTCTCAATTATGCTGTTGGACCTGAGCAATATTTGGATGAATATGGCGAACGTAAAGAGTTGCATGGACAATTCGGCGGCAATCCAGGTAAGTCTGGCAACCTTTATGAGTTACTCAGTTGAACGTGTAGTATAACACCATTATTTTCTATAGATTTCGTCTTCCCAAGTTATATCAAATCTTCGGTAGGCAATCATGCCGGTGATGATGTGGGTGTATGGGCTTCTGGACCACATGCTCATCTCTTCACTGGTCACTTGCAACAAAACACACTTCCGCATCTAATGGCCTATGCAGCCTGTATTGGTGAAGGCGCTAAGTGTTGTGATTGAGTCGCTGAAGTGCAGAGAAGTTCTCAATTTGTAACGGTTGTACCGTCTCTGTTTCTGTAAACAAAAAATCCGTCCTCAAAATTGCGTCCAATGTAGATTTTCATAAAAACAAGTAACGTTTTCGAGAAAACAACTTCAATATATTTGAATTCTACACAACTGTACTTTCATAAATATTACTTATAAAATAAACAATTCTTTAATTTGCATTTATTTTCGCCTCTTTCAATTGTAATTTTATTTATAAGGCGTTAGTGTGAGTGGGCGGTCTTTGGGTAACTCAGTGTTAATGTTTAGCAAACAACAATTTGTTACGTTTTTAATCCCATAATAAGTCAACTGAGTCATAAAAACGACAACCGAGATAAAAGTTGTAAAATCGTTACTTTTTATGATATCCAATTTGAGTTAACCCGAACATTAGCTAGGCCTGCCTCTGACAAACATACAAATATCATACCTAAGCTGGAAGAGCGACACTTGACAGACGCTGTGTCTCTCCTAGCCCAAACAAAGAACGCCTTGAGAGGTTAATGTTCGATATGCTGTGTTAGTTGGAACTACTACTCATCCAGATTTCGAAGCGATAATCTCATATTGATTACCGAAGCTCTAGAATCAAATCAGCGATCTCTGCTGGTGAAAAGCTTCGGTAATATTTAAATGGATGCATATAAAGGTATATGAATAAACTGACATCGTTAAGTTGATTTTCTTCCAAATCTTCCAAATGATCACGGTGTTTAACTCAAATCTTCTGGTCAACTTGTAATTTTGTCTTGTCATTCGATTTAATTTTATATACCATTGCACATCTCAATTTTAGTAAATATGGCAAGACTGGCAAAAAAAATTAATTTCGATAACATTAATTTCTAAGACATCTTCCTAAAGAATCTTCACAAAACTGTTAAATTTCAATATGCATATATAATTTAAGCATACACAGGTTAAGACTAAACGTTTTATACATACGATATCACTAGTTATAACTAGTGTCATTATTGTGATCTGCCGGAAAGCTTTGATAAAAGCTTTCGCTAGTTTTGGCCGTTGTAGAAATTCAGCACATTCAAAAGATACCTAAAGAAGCTGTCGTTTTCTACTCAAACTTTAACTACATTGAGTGAGTGAAAATATTGAGTAAAAGCTTAGAGTATTTAAAGCTCACATTTTTGAAATTTCTACGGTTATAATTCGATAGAACAAAATTGTGGAAAACGACTTTATTCATGGATAAAAAATATAGAAAAAATCTCTCGAATAGTTTTTTGACTATTTTCCTAAAAGAATTGAAATATTTATGAAACTCCTTGTTTCCCACCAAAAAGTCTATATCCGCTAAATTGCAGCTCCTTAAACGCTAAAGATCATTGACAAGACGACATATGACAAGATTAGCTCGAAAAAATGTATTTAGGAGCTCATGCTATATAGTCGTGTATCATCCACTTCACGCAAGTTAGTACCAAATGATCAGTATTGGTGAGTTCATTGGTCTATTTATGATCATACCACATATGATAGTTTTCTTCCATTTGGACTTGCTACTGGGCCCTCCACTAGAATTGGTCACTTTAACCTGAGATACTCAACAAAATTTAACCAAATTTGATTCATTTCACTTTTTGACCAGCTCAATTGTCAAAGGACACATTCTTCAAGGCTATCATGATTTCATCAGATAAACTTATGGAAATAATTCTCAGTGCAAATAGTACCCCTCTCATTTTTAAGAGTCGCCGATCTTCTGATCGATTTAATGCCATATAATTAGGTAAATAAGTCAGAAATATTTGTGAAACACCTTCGGCGAACCAAGCGTCTCTTTCAACGATCATAACGGATCAACGTACACAAATGTCGAAGTATAATTCGACAGAACCGCGCTATGTGCTTCAAGCAATGTCATAAACACATTTAGTGAATAGGTATATCTTGCAGAGCTCACCAAGATCTTTCATTTCTTCAAATTTTTCCCACGAGTAGGACTTCAGTACACTCTCTTATATTCACTATGTACTTTGGTATTTTAACATTTCGTCAAAAGTAGAAAAAAACTCATCCGAAAATAAACATAGCACAGATTATAAAGATAAGCGCAAGACTTTAGCGCCCCAAGCATCGGTCATACCATGCCCACGCGCTAATTAATTGAAATATAAAAGCAGCGGACTGACTTCTTGGAATCAGTGTTTGCGAACAAATCGAAGAAGCCTAACCACATTGGAGCAGAGTCCACACACACAGTTTTGTTTTAAATTCTAAATAATTATATTTCTGAGGAAGAGTCCGACGAAATGTTACACGCCAGCATCAGAGTGAGCACCGTGCTCGTGATCGTCAGTGTGGTACTGGCACATCAGCCACCAGGTAAGGCCTCGATCCTTGCAAACAAAATGTATTTTTAATTAATTTGGAAAAAAACATAAAATTATATAGTTGATGTGCACGTACCGACGGCATTTTCAAGCACCAATCGGTTCCTAATGACTGGACTAGGCATGCCGCTAAGCAAAGATGCTGTACCCCAGGAAGAACTAGATGCCAACTTTTGGCGTCGCTCAGCACATGAAGAGTTACAGAAACGCTTGAACCCGCTAAATACCAACAAAGCCAAGAATGTCATATTCTTCCTTGGTGATGGCATGTCGTTGACCACAGTTGCTGCGTCGCGTATACTCAAGGGACAACGTGAGGGAAGACCCGGTGAGGAGTCACAATTGAGCTTTGAAAAATTCCCATACACCGGCTTGAGCAGAGTGAGTTCACACAGAAAGTAGAAATGGAAAAATAAATTCTATTTAATATGATATGCCTTTAGACCTATTGTACTAACGCACAAGTAGCGGATTCTGCTTGCACTTCCACCGCTTACCTAACAGGCGTTAAAACCAATATTCTCTCTTTGGGCGTTGGCGCAAATGTTGATTTCAATGACTGTAAAGCATCCATGGATCCGGCTAACGATCTTACATCCCTCTACGATTGGGCACAGGCTGCTGGTAAATCTACCGGTTTCATTACAACAACTTCATTGACACACGCCAGTCCGACCGGTGGTTATGCACACGTCTCGAATCGTTTATGGGAATCCGATACTGATACACGCAGATTTTTAGGCGATGATTATACACCAGCTTGCAAAGATATTGCTCAACAATTGGTTACTGAAGAACCGGGACGTAAGTTGGATTTCATAATGGGTGGTGGTATTGGTAAATTTTTACCCAAAACTATGATCGATCCATTCGGTAACCCCGGTGAACGTTCGGATGGTAAGAATTTGCTCTCCGAATGGCAGCGCAGACATCAAGGTGGTGTTGTCGTCAGTAGCCGTAAACAGATGAACGCAATCAATCTTGAAAAAACATCCAGCATTTTGGGTATCTTCCAATCGAAGTTGATGAATTTCCATCATCATGCCACCGAGTGTGAGCCCACCTTATCCGAAATGACCGAAAAAGCAATTAAGTTTTTGAGTAAGAACAAGAATGGTTATTTCGTCTTCATTGAGGGTGGTCTCATCGATTATGGTAATCATCAAAATATGCCTGGTATCAGTCTTGATGAGACTATTGAACTTGAAAAGGCTGTGGACTTGGCGCGCCGTATGACAGATCCCGAGGATACACTTATCGTCGTCACCGCTGATCACGCACATCCACTCAGTATCTCTGGTTATCCCGAGCGTGGCAATGATATTTTGGGTTTGAATAACATGGGCATTGACGCCAATGGCGTTAGTTATGCTACTCTCAATTATGCTGTTGGACCTGAACAATATTTGGATGAAAATGGCGAACGTAAAGAGTTGCACGGACAATTCGGCGGCGATCCAGGTAAGTCTTGTTACTAAATTACTTTGTTGAAAGTGTGTCTTAATTCCATTATTTCTTCTAGATTTCGTCTTCCCAAGTTATATTAAGGCTTCAATAGGCAATCATGCCGGTGATGATGTGGGTGTTTGGGCTTCTGGACCACATGCTCATCTCTTCACTGGTCACTTGCAACAAAACACACTTCCGCATCTAATGGCCTATGCAGCCTGTATTGGTGAAGGTGATAAGTGTTGCGACTAAGTCGCTGAAGTGGAGAGAAGTTCTCAATTTGTAACGGTCGAACCGTCCTCTGTTTCTAGAAACAAAAAATCCGTCCTTAAAATTACGTCCAATATAGATAATTCAGAAATGTATTTTGATAAATATTCTTTTTGAAATAAAACTTTCTTTAAATAGCATTTATAGTCTTCTTCAATCATAATTTTATTTATAACCCGTTAGTGCGTGTGGGCGGCGTATTGGTAACCCAGTGCTAATCTTTTTCAAACAACAATTTGTGAATTTTCTAATCCCATACTTAGTTCAGTGAGCCATAAAAAGACAACCGAGATAACATCTGCGAAACCGTTTCTTTTTATCACACTATGATGCTAAAACAGTCTTCATACTTGAGTTAATACAAAACTTAGCAATTTTGTTTAGCACGCTCTAGACAGTACAGGTGTCTACGTGACATTTTATTCAGCCGACGGAGAACTCCTTAGCAGCAAACCATTATAAAATGCTTAGTTGAAAATAAATTAAAATACCAGATAAAATCTAGAGCATACGTAACACCCAAGTAGGGAAGTATATTGTACTTA
The DNA here is from genome assembly GCA_031772095.1 of Zeugodacus tau. Classification (NCBI taxonomy): domain Eukaryota; kingdom Metazoa; phylum Arthropoda; class Insecta; order Diptera; family Tephritidae; genus Zeugodacus; species Zeugodacus tau. Next base: position 23,406,741 of record CM062652.1, read on the forward strand.
AGTTATTTATGTACATATATACAGTTCGTACCCGATACAGTGAGCTTATTTAATTTATGAGTTTTATATACCAATCTGTGCAACCCTGCGTGGGGAACTAAGAGATCTTTTATTTTTATTTTCTGTCATTCTGCCTTTCTATAGTTTGAGGGACCTATAAAACTATAAGTCGATGAGTAAGCTTCTCTTAGTCTCTTAGTCTTAGTTTTATTGGTTTGAATAATCAGGAACCATTATATTCTGGATTAATTTAAATAATCGCTCATCATTCCCGTCCTACTTTACGATGCAGAAGCGTGGACGATGTGAACATCCGATGAGACGGCACTAGCAGTTTTCGAGAGAAAGGTTTTGCGGAAGATTTATGGTCCCTTAAACATTGGCAACGGCTAATACCGCAGACGATGGAATGATAAGCTGTATGTGTTATTCGACGACATATACATAGTCCAGCGAATAAAAAGACAGCGGCTACGCTGGCTAGGTGATGTTGTTCGAATGAATGAAAGTGCTACAGCTCTGAAAGAATTCGATGCAGTACCCGCTGGTGGAAGCCGAGGAAGAGGGAGACCTCCACTCCGATGGAAGGACCAGGTGGAGAGGGACCTGACTTCGCTTGGTATAACCAATTGGCGCCAAACTGCCAGAAGGAGGGATACGTGGCGCGCTGTTGTGGACTCGGCTATAACCGCGTAAGCGATGTCTACGCCAGTCAAGAATAAAAAGAATTTAAATAATTGATGTTCATGCCTAAGATTGCTGTTATATAACTTGTCATAATGTGTTTAAGGTGTTAGTGGTAGTCAGAGACACGAAAAAATGAGAATTCTCAGTCATTTTACAAAAGTAATAATATGGCATTATTACACAATGTTTTGACTTGAAGTCACGAAAATTTGGGAAAAAATATAATTTCCAAAGTTATAGCTGTTTGTGTTGACCCAGTTCCAAAAACGGTCGTTGCGATGACTATCATAAGTCTTGAAGATTCATCTAAAATCAATCGGATAAGAAAAATTTGTTTTATAAATAGATAATCCTGGGTCTGGGCCTGATCGAAGCTTTTTTTCAAAGCCTAACCTCTTAAGAAACATTTATCTAAGAAACGGCATTAAAATAATAGATTTAGCCGGTTTCTAATGAAAAACTTTGCATGTCTTGCATTAAGGATGTCGACAATAAATATTTATAATATTATTAATGGAATCGGTCTAAATAGCCATTCGTAGCTAGGTCTTAAACATGGGCCTTTGCTTTTGTCTCTCAAAATGTAGTCTAACGACTGAGATATTTTAAAATCAGCGTGACCATTCGAAAGCCCTAGATCAAGAGATCTGATGCCATCACAAAAAGTTCGTTAAAATAAAGTAAGCCAATTTTATTATTGCAAGGAATCAGAAATTGTCTGTAGTGCTCACCATTGATAATAATATTGGTTGCATTAAAGAAGTATGGTTTGACCGCTTCTTAAAAAAGCCTTGAGGACTATGACAGTATACTTTTTATAACCAACAAAAATATTCTTTATCACTCATAACATCTTCTACAATTCAGTCCTTTTTCAGCTCCGAACTCTAGTTTTAGAACTAGATGATCCAGATACATATTTAAACCTTTGTCCGGTGTGTATTCTAGCTATAGCATAATGAACTTAAATGTCAGATTCATCTGTCACTTTGACAGCTAGTTTGGCAGCTAAACCTCTAGGAATTTTTTACCTTGATATTATTTACATTTTTATTATATATTTGCTGTCTTTATTATATATATATATTGCATTTTTTATTGTCATTTTTAATTCACAAAATAAATAAAATTTCTGTTAAATTATATCTCTTAATAATATTCTCCTTTCAGAGGCCACACTGTACTTCACATGTTACCAAGCAAAAGCTGATTTAGTGACACAATAATAATGTTTACTTGAGTTGGAGAAAGCCAGGCCAGCTATCAGCCATGTGTCTAAGAATAGCAAGCAACGTGTATAGGAAAAGTATACGAGTACTTTAAGCATAAAGGTGAGTGCTGTGAAATCATAAAAAAAATTATCATAAATATTTTACTACATAATTTTTATGGCAAAAGTGCAAAGTTTAAAATAGTATATTTGTAGCAAGCAAAGAGAATATTAATATTACTCTCAATAAATGCTTTTCACTAGCTGTTAAGCATATCTGTCTTTGAAATGCGATTTGCATAATCTTACTTGAGTGCAATAGAAGCTCAAAAGTACTACTAAATTCACAAATCTCTAGCTCAGCATTAATATCAAAAATCGAATATGATTTGCATATACACACACACATACATATGTATATAGAGATTTTATACACATTAGAAACTCACTTATATTTTATGCACAACCAGGGATTTGACCAAGGATTTATTTACTGCTGTATAATTTTCCAGTTGACTGCGGGTCTATAAAAGCACATTACAACTAAGTATAAGTATTTGTATGTAATTCAACATTGAATAGTGTGCATTTTTTGCACTTTTTTCTTTATTTTTTTTATATTCTTTTAGTTTTTCAAAACTTTACCGTTTTGCATTCGCGCGCAAATTCGCACCCTTTTGCTATTTTCTATGCATGCGCCAACAACACATCCACACACTCACACATTAGCATACAACCGCTGCTGCACACCAAATGCCCGTCCATTCGTCCGTCCGTACGCCTGACTACTCACCGCCGGTCATAGCTGTTGCAAAGTGGCCAAGTGCCATAACAAAAACATTTGCATAAATCGCAGTTTTTATGAGCATTTAATGCACTCATACAAGTGCATGACGGCATGCAAAGCGGGCCCCTCGGTGTCGAGTTGAACTTTTAGTGGCAGGTTTCAAAGTAAAATAAATGTGCAACAATAAATACATATTTACATATGTGACTTCTGTGGGTGTAAACGTATGCGGAAGAAGTCTGAAATTTGATATTTCCCTTCAACTCTTTACATTGTCAGTAATGACTGCCAAATCTATATTTCACATTTTGTTAAACAGAGTTGCCAACTATTGAAAACATTTAACATTTTATACTCTCGCAATTTATTGCTATATTTTTATTAAGATCACACTCAATTTGACCCATATGTTCGACATAAAATCGAATAGAATAACAAACATCATAATATATAGTATATGGGCTGAGGTAATTCCTGAACCGATTTCATTCAATTTCATCACCAACGTACATTATATCTGAGAGTATATGCTCACTTAATTTGGTTAAGATATTTCACATATTAACCGATTTATAAGCTATTAAGCCCATCGTATTTTTGAAAATCTTATAATTAGCTATAGGGGAAGTTATGGCCCGATTTTAACCATTTCTGGACATACTATTAGAAGAAAATGATTTCCTCTGAATTAAATTGAGATATCTGAGAAATTTACCGATATTTTCGGTGAAAAATTACACTTAGGCACTAAGTTCTTCATATTCGATATCCAGAGCATTGAAAAGTTATAGTCCGATTTCGACAATTTGTTCACAAGTGATGCCATGGATCATATCAGTATTTGTGTAAAGTTTTATTTCGCTATCTTCATTGGTTCCTTACATATATCTTATAAAGTGAAGGAATCAGATGGACTTCAAAATTGAGTTATATGGACCGATTTCATCCATTTTACACACGTCTCATTAGGGTGTCAAGAAAATATTATATACCGAATTTCATTGAAATCTGTCGAGTAGTTCCTGAGATGCTATTTCTTCTGTGAAATTTAGTGTTTCTGACGTTTTTCGTTAGTGAGTTAACGCACTTTTAGTAATTTTCAACCTAAACGTTGTATGGGAGGTGGGCGTGGTTATTATCCGATTTCTTTCATTTTTGGACTGTATTAGGAAGTGGCTAAAAAAACGACTGCAGAAAGTTTGGTTTATATAGCTCTATTGGTTTGCGAGATATGTACAAAAAACTTAGTAGGGGCGGGGCCACGCCCACTTACCAAAAAAAATTACATCCAGATATGCCACTTACCAGTGCGATCCTTTATTCCAAATTTTAATAACTTTATTTATGGCTTAGTTATGACACTTTATGTGTTTTCTGTTTTCACCATTTTGTGGGCGTGGCAGTGGTCAGGTTTCGAAAGCAACTCTCTCACGGTCCCAAAGAATATGTGTTCCAAGTTTCATCAAAATATCTCAATTTTTACTCAAGTTATCCGTTGCACGGGCGGACGGACAGACAGACATTCGGATTCTGACTCGTCTCGTTACCCTGATCATTTTGATATATATAACCCTATATCTATCTCGTTTAGTTTTATGACTTACAAACAACCGTCATGTGAAAAAAACTATAATACTCTCTTAGCAACTTTTGTTGCGAGAGTATAAAAAATTAAATTAAACCTTAATATGAAATGATTTTAGGATAGAGCTATACTAACAAAACGAAAATGGAATGTGTACCGAAAGAAAGGGAGTTTGACTGTTAATCATAGTTACCACCTATTGTGAAACTTAAACTGTGTAAAATATTACTATTTTATACTCTCACAATTTATTGATGTAATTGTATTAAGATAACACACAATATGACCCATAATAATATAAAGTCCAATAAAATAATGAAAATCATCTCAAATAATAGATAAGGGTTTGGTGGTCCATGGTTATCATGGAGGAATTTTTTGCATTTATAAAAAACTTTTCAGTTCTTTTGAATTTCATTGAGTTGATTAATGGCCAATTATGAAAACATTTTACAAGAAGTCACATTAACTTCCAAAATTTAAACATTTCAGTAGAGGTTCAATAACACCTGACAAAATTTTCAACAATATCTCCGTATCTAATTTCTACTCTGAAACAGCACTTTCAGGAATTTCAGATTTAAATCACCGAACTCAAGTTGATATTCATATTTTATTTGATATTTTATTTTTAATTAAATTCAGATTAGTCACTTTTGCACTAGTTCAAAAATAGTTCAGATTGGGCTGATATACATATATATATACAAAATCGACTTTTCTTCTGGGTATTGGACTAAATATAATTATTTTTTTAATTCAATAATAGTTAAACTAATTCTTTTTTCGAACTTCGAAGGCAAGTATTTCGATTTTGGAGACTAACTTCGAAAATCGAATCTCTCGAAAAATTTGTATTTGCTCCAATACCCTACCGAGTGTTGTACAGTGTAATGAAACTGACGAACCCTAAAAAGAAATACTGCCATCATTGCTACCCACAACAATAATACGAAAACTGAACTAATTTAATTACAATTTAAATGAAATAATTAAGTACAATCAAATTAGCGAAACAATAAAAATTTCTTTGAGAAAATCAAAAATAATCACAGGTGTTTGCTGCTAATTATGTATAGTACGCAGCAACACCTGCTGTCAACTGAACGCCACATGCCTTGCAGAGAATTGAATAAAAGAGATAACAAGCTGTGGGCGATGTTGGATATCACATAATACAAATGCAAACACACATACCTACACATAAAGATATATATTCATATGAGGAAGCAACCACATTTAGCCGCTGCAAGAAGCCGCAGGCATTCTTTATATACACAAAAACACACACACTCAAATAATAACAAATGTAACACTCCATCCATCACATGCACACACACACACACGTATTTATGCAAATATTTTGTATGTAAATACAATCAGTTGGTTGGCGTTAGCTGCCGAGAGCGCTGTTGATTGACTTTTATTAACACCAAAGCCGCATTGGTGGCAACCATTTGACTTTATAAACAACCAGCAAAACTGGCACTGAGCCATGCAAATGTTGGCATTCAAATGCAGAAATATCTACATATTTATTTATGTTGTAGATAATGGACACACACCTGCAGTCAGAGCTGTAACTGCCAAATTTGTGCCCTACTGTGGATGTGTCGGTATATAGTATGTGTAATATTTATATACAGTTATTTGTAAACAATCACACACAATTAAATTCAAATAAAATTTACAAAGTAAACTGCCAAAAAAGTGGGTATAAAATATAATTTACTGAAAACCAGGTTAAAAGTGGTTACAATGGTTACTCATTTCGAACTAGTCCAAAAATAACTAGTTTTATTCAAAGTGTCTAATTAGAAATTCATTAAAGTGAGATACAAGTCATGTATAAATTTAATTATAATTATACGTATTGCAACAATTATCGGACTAGTCACAAAATAACTAGTATTGGGGTAGTCCAACAATTTAGTCTAATAACGTCAAAGTGACTAATTACAAAACAAATAAATAATAAAAATGAACTTGAATTGTCTTCATAAATAAATTGAAAAACTCAGTGTGACAGAACCTCATATATTCTAAAGCCACCACTTATCTTACAATAATAGATCGGCAACTCAAACACAAATACTCATAAATCAGTAAGTACGCAAGGTTCATAAAAATCGCTTTGTCAACGTGTTTAAACTCACTTGAGCAAATATTAAATAAAAGAATAAATAAAGTAATAAATCAACCAGTTGGGAAAGGCTGCATTCCGAACTGACAAATCACGTCACAACTTATCTCAAATATTTCACTTTCATAAAGCTACTTTTAACATCAACTGTTCATCGTTTAAAAATATATAACAACATATTATATAAGTAAATAGTATGCATTTTAATTGTTCTTATTGCCACCTAAAAATAGAGACGATCAAGCGAGTTCTCAGTTCTTTTTGTTTCGTGTTCTAGTCGGAATACTTTTTTACTCTCTTCACTTATAGCTCTGGTATTATATAAGTTCGAAGCACGAAAATCGCAGTTCAGATGGGCGTGAGTCTTAGCTGCTCACAGAAGACATTTTTCTTCTTAATACCTCCATCAGTTTTTCATAACCTCAAAATTATAGTTGCTAAGTTTAGACTATCAATTCCATAGAAAGATATCGATAGTCCATTTAACTAGGGTTTTAGATTGGTTGAAGTTCAGATTAGCCTTTGAAAGACTCAAACGAAGTCTCTGCAAATTGGAAGAACAAAACATCCGAAGAATTAGTTATAATAATACTGTAATCCTAAAGAGGATATCCATATTCCCAGTTCCTGTAATCCAAAAGGAGATATACATATTCCCAGTTATACCCCAAGCTTTTTTAGTGATTTCAAAAAAAAAATTCTAAGTCTAATTCCTCTTCAGACACACTACTTTATTTGCGCCCTTAAATTTCAATTTTTTCTTCGCAAATATTTTTCTCATCACAAAATTTCTTTCTCCCTCACTTTTGTTTCTCTCCTACCTGCAACAACTGCTCACCGCTCTATTATGTCCCTGCATTGCGCTTTTCAAAATAGTCATTTCCGCTCCAGAGCTACACCACTTCCGGCTCAAAGCGCTTGACGACATACTGGAAATCAGCAGCTGCAATGGCATGTCGGCCGGAATTAACTATGTTGCATGCGCACGGCTGGTACTTAAATGAAATTAGAAATTATTGACCTGTGTTGGTCCGAATGCCGGAAAGCTTCGACAACCCCAATTGGTGGTCGGAAAGTAGAGGTTGCATTGCAAGGGGTATGAATACAGATGGAGTGAATATGTGTGTGTATATCCAAATCCCACTGAAAAAAAGCACAAAGCTTTCTGCTCTCACGATTATATTAAAATTTTATGAGATTTTGCAAAAAAATTGCATGCGAGCATTTCTCTCTTTCAAAGTTTATTGCATGCAATGTGCTTTCTCTTTAAATTCTGTTGGGTATTTTACTTTGCTATCAAATTTAAATTGTTTTTGTAATTGTGATTAGCTCTGGCGATCAAAGCTTTTCGCAAGTGCTTAAATACTATGCAATCCCTCTCCTTCAATAATAATTGCAGTACTAGAACCATGGCAGATTAACTCGATTAAAACCGTCCAGTACTCAAGACTTGGTGGTAGGATGAAGTTCCGAAAACATATCTTCCATCATTTGGTGTTTTACATACAATGAGCTTATAAGTTGAAATACCATGGTCTTAGCTCAGATAGAAAACTTCCAGGAGAATTCTCAATGTAATTTCTGTATCACCCATTTGCATTGCTGTCACAGATATGGCTGAAAAGATTGATATTAAAAGTGGAACTCTAAAATATATCTCATTAATTGGGCACATATTCTTAGAGACTTGTCCACCATTCCAGATTATGCGGGTTCCAGCATTGTCACACTAGATTATTTCATATTTGACTTGCTAAGAATGTCTGATCTCTACTTTTGACGGACTACTGGAGTTGGAATAAACTTATCAAGACAAAGTATAAAGCAAAAATCTAAAGCTAAATATCAGTTTCTAACTGTTATCAAAAACTAATCTGCTCTCTCACTCTCTCAACTTATAAATAATCTAAGTACTTGAGATTATTTTTAAACTAAACATCAGGCTAAAGTGACGTCATAAATCACATGAGCAAACAAACATCAGATAAATATTGTTTTCTTAATTGCAATTTTGCTACAATGCATCGCATGTTATTAATCCGTCCGTTACTAATACGTTTACGGTTATACATTTTAATTAAATAAGGAAACTAAGATAATGCATTTGACAAATAAAATCACGTGTTTAGGAAAATTTATAATTGTGTAATAGAGAACGCAAACAGGCTGTAATGAAAGTGCACTATCAAATCTATAAAATTGCACAAGGAGAAAAATGTATACTTGTTAGACAAACTCTCAAGTCGGAAAGCGATAAAAGGCGCTCGATCTGACATTTTCAATGCAGTTTAAGTGAACTCAGTGGACGTGTAGTATACCCGGTAGTTCCGCAACTTACGACTTTGTCTTCTAACTAAATTCAAAAATAGTGAAATGTTGATTGAAGACAGAAGTATCCGCGTCAAGTTATGCATGGTACTGTGCCTTATACAGTTGATGACACCAACTTTAGCGGACTTTCATGCGCCAACGTCACCACGACGTAAAGCGCAGCGGACGCCAAACATCGTTATGGGTGATAGCATGACGACCACCAACCGCAAGACGCCACCAGCAGAGATGGATCCGAAATTCTGGAACGATCAAGCACAAAGCGAACTGCAAAAGCGTCTAAATGAGCCACTGAATAAGAATCGTGCGAAAAATGTCATATTCTTTCTCGGTGATGGCATGCCACTGACCGCAATTACGGCAGCAAGGATATTACAAGGACAACGTCTCGGCTACCCGGGGGAAGAACAGTTGTTGTCATTTGAGAAATTCCCCGCCACCGGTCTAAGCAGAGTGAGTTGGCAACGTCATGCAGTTTAATATTTTTTTTTTGTTTTCGATGATAGTTTTCATCCACATCATTTTTAGACCTACTGCACCAATGTGCAAGTTTCGGATTCAGCATGCACATCGACCGCTTATTTGACTGGTGTGAAAACGAATAGCCTGATGCTCGGCGTCAATGCAAAAGTCAACTACAACAATTGTACTGCCAGTATGGATCCCGAAAATCATTTGACTTCACTGTACGATTGGGCTCAGGCCGCGGGTAAAGCTTCGGGTTTCATCACCACCACTACACTAACACACGCCAGCCCTTCGGGTGGTTACGCGCATGTCGCCAATCGTCAATGGCAATGCGATGCCGATGTGCTCGAATACGACAACGATCCGAGCACTTGCACCGATATGGCACAACAATTGATCTCACAGCAGCCGGGAAGAATGTTGGATGTGCTCATGGGTGGTGGTATGGGTAAATTTCTACCGAAGACGGTAACGGATTTCTTCGGTAATCGTGGTGAACGTTTAGATGGACGAAATTTACTAACACGCTGGCAGAATCTACATCCAAACGGCATCATCACGAGAAATCGTGAAGAACTGTTACGTGTCAATATCAGTAAAGTAACGAATATTATGGGTCTATATAATTCAGATTTGATGCAGTATCATTTGAAAGCGGACGACGATCAGCCGACTTTATCCGAAATGACTGGTGTCGCTTTGGCGTTCCTAAATCAAAAGCCGAATGGTTATTTCATCTTCATCGAAGGCGGTCTTATAGACTATGGTAATCATGAGAATAAACTCGGTATTGCTTTGGATGAACTTTTGGAGTTCGATAAAGCCATTCATCTGGCTCGTATTATGACCGATCCGGCGGAGACTTTAATTGTTGTGACAGCGGATCATGGTCATCCTTTGTCCTTTGCTGGTTTCCCTGAGCGCGGTAATGACATTTTAGGTTTAAATAATGTGGCCCAAGGCTTAGATGGTGTACCATACGCCACAATGGATTACGCAGTTGGACCACAGCAATACATGAATCCGAACGGTACCAGAATGGATTTGACCGATAAAATGGGAGATCCAGGTAATAAAGGATGGAGTGTAGTGTTTAGTGGGAATTATTTTACATAATCACATTATCTAGTAAACTCATTATTATTTCTTATTTTTTTAAGAGTTCGTTATGCCCAGCTACATAGATCTAACCTACGGCGTGCATTCCGGTGAGGATGTAGCCGTATACGCTTCAGGTCCCTGGGAACATCTTTTCACAGGTGTTATGCAACAAAATTTACTACCCCATCTCATGGCGTATGCAAGTTGTATCGGTGATGGTGCAAAAATGTGTGGATGAGCATGTAGATAGCTGGAGAGCGCCAACTATTCAGCCTAAATATTTATATATAGTGTTCTGATTAAACAAAAAAATATAGTTTTTTATGACACCACACGCCTAAGTAAAATCCCCTTAAGAGTAGAACGTGTGTCTCATAAAATCATGATAAGAGCAACTAGAAAGATTCTTGGTCGACAGCGACCACAATGTCATAAAATAGTTTAATCGTACTTTTTATTTTTATTGTTGTAAATTCAAAGTAATAATATGAAAATGTAGAAAATATGTAATTTGTATAATTTGTAACGCTATCTTCTGTAATAAATCAAGCCAAAGTGCTCAGTAAATACCGGTGATAATTATGTAAGCATTCAATTTGACATTGTAAAATTCTAAATATATATTATATATACCTACGATATTTTTATTCTACTACAGCGGCGCTTAAACTGATTAAACGAGTATAGCCGACTTCGGCGTTGTTTTACACATTTTATGAGATGTTTTCTTATATCTGATCCCCCACTATTCTTAAAAAATCTGTCTTAGTCTCTTTGAATGAAGATAATATAATATTTTAAGACTTGCGATATCCAAAACATAAGCGTCCATAAATCTTGAGCAAATGCTTTGCCACCAAAATTCATTGTGTGTATAAATATTATGGATGATGGCGGAATGTGTATGTGGCAAGTGTCTACTCAAAACAACATAATCTGGACTATGAAATTTCATTTTCATAATTCTCATGACTTGATATCTTGGCTACTTAGCAATCTATCAAGTCAAATCTATCTAGAGCACCGTATACAATTCTGTTTGAAATGCTAGTTGGTCTAAAGTGTGTATTTTTCTCTTTCTGCCATATTTCTCTTACATTTTTCTTTATTCATTCATCCAAAATTTTGTACGAAGTGTATATTTTAGTATAAGTATGTTAGATATTATGATAAGTTTCACATGGAATTTCACTGCTTCAATTTTTTATCAAATCTACAATATTCCCACAATTCTAAGTCGAACCATGTAAGAGTATGAGACGAGTTGAAATCCGGATGTCGGTCTGTCTCTTTAGTACACATGTTCCTGGAACTACTCTTAAAAATGGGCGAATTCGGACCAGTACCACGCCCACGAAATGGATGAAAACCTATAAAGTGTCATAACTAAGCCATAAATAAAGTTATAAAAGTAAAATTTGGAATAAAGTATCGTACTAGGGAGGGCATAATTGAATGTAAATTTTATTGGAAAGTGGGCGTGGCACCGCCCCAAATAGTTTTTTTGTATATATATCGTAAACTAATAAAACTCTACGAACCAAACTTTCTGCAGTCGTTTCCTTTACGTACCCCATTACACACCATAAAAATAGTTGAAATCGGATAATAACCACGCCCATTTCTCATACAAAGACTATGTTAAAAATTACTAAAAGTGCATTAACTCAGTCACAGAAAACATCTGAAACACTAAATTACAAGAGTAATGCCCGATTTTTTTATGGAAATGGAAATGGAAAAATGGAAAATGGGTGTGGCGTTGCCCACTTATGGCTCAAAAACAATATCTCAAAAACTATTAGACCGATTTCAATGAAATTCGGTATATAATGACACGAATGGAAAATTGGCGAAATCGTTTCACAACCACGCCTACTTACCATATAACCCAATTTTGAATTCCATTTGATTCGTACACTTTATAATATATATATAAAACCAATGAAGCTAGCGGAATAAAACTTTACACAAATAGTGTATATCATCCCTGGCTTCATTTGTGAAGAAATTGTCGAAAACGGACTATAACTTTTCAAAGCCCCAGATATCGAACATGTTGAACTCAGCGCCTGAGGGTAAATTTTAACCGAAAATATGGGTAAATCTCTTAGATAATTTAATGTTATTCAGAGGAAATTGCTTTCTTCTAATAGTGTTCGGTTCCAAAAATTATTATAATCGGGTCATAACATCTCCTAGCTCCCATATACCTAATGATAGGTTTTTCAAAAATATGGTGGGCTTTATCGGTTAATATGTGAGATATCTTAGCAAAATTAAGTAAGCGTATAGTCTTGAATATGGTATAACTTGGTGTTTAAAAATAATGAAATGGTTTCAGGAATTACCTCTGCCCTCATATAGTTACAATATATGATAATTTTCGTTATTTTATTGAACTTAATGTCATGTATATGGGTCAAATTTTGTTGTCTTAATAAAATAACATCAATAAATTGCGAGAATATAAAATGTTCGCTAGCACCAAAACATAGCCCTTCCATACTTGTTTTTATCAAAAACTTATTGAGAATAGGCCATTTTTTCCCGAACCAAATCCAAGAACATACTTTCAGGCTCAGTGCATACTTATGTAAATACGTAATAATATTCACTATATATATCAAAATTTTACACTGATCACCACTAGGCTAGAATTTTGGATATTCCGTTAATCAACTCCAAACTCACTGAAATAATGAAACTTAACTTACTAATTATGTGAAACTTAAGTAATTACGACATTATTCCCAACACTTTGTTGCCAAATTAACTCGTAGTGATTTCTGCTCTAACTTTCTACCGACGAGAAATATCTGATCTGAGAAACAATTCACCACTTCCAAGAGTTCCAAGAGTAGTACTATAAGTCAAACTTTTACTGTTATCAATGACTTTTCTGCTCTCCCTCTCTCTCTCTCCCTCAACATATGCAGTCTGCGAGTGTTGGAAAAAGATAAGCATTTACATAATGAAATCACGTGTTTTACCGGCTTTTAAAGCAATTTGCTCGAAAATTTATAATTTTGCCGAGTTGTTTTGTGGATTAAAATACGAGTTATATTTAACTTTAAATATTAGCACAGTGTAATAGAGAAAACAAACAGGTCTATAAGATGTAAAACTTTCCGGTCCCAAACGATTGTTAGTCACTGCCTCAAGTCGGACAGCGATATAAGGCGCTCGATCTAACATTTTGAATGCAGTTTAAGTGAACTCAGTGGACGTGTACTATACTTGGTGGCGTTCGCACTTCTTCAAAACCTCAGGATAGTAAAATGTTAGGAACATACAACCGAGAAAAGTTATGGATACTACTGTGCCTTATACAGTTGGCGGTGCTAGCTTTAGCGGATCTTCATGCGCAACCGCCACCAAGGCGAGGCATGCAACGGGTGCCCAACATCGTCTTGGTTGAAAACATGGCGACCACCAACCGCAAGACGCCACCGGCTGAGATGGAACCCAAATTCTGGAACGATCAAGCACATGCTGAGCTACAAAAGCGTCTAAATGAGCCACTGAATAAGAATCGTGCGAAAAATGTCATATTCTTTCTCGGTGATGGCATGCCACTGACCGCAATTACGGCAGCAAGGATATTACAAGGACAACGTGTTGGTTACTCGGGAGAAGAGCAGTTGCTGTCATTTGAGAAATTCCCAGTCACCGGTCTGAGCAGAGTGAGTTGGCTACGCAATGTTGTTCAAAATATACATATATATATTTTTGGGTGTTACAAATTTCATCCAATTAATTTTCAGACCTACTGCACCAATGCGCAAGTTGCGGATTCAGCGTGCACAGCGACAGCTTATTTGACTGGCGTGAAATCGAATGGGCTGATGCTCGGCGTCAATGCAAAAGTCAACTACAACAATTGTACAGCCAGCATGGATCCCGCAAATCATTTGACCTCACTGTACGATTGGGCTCAGGCCGCGGGTAAAGCTTCGGGTTTCGTCACCACCACTACACTAACGCATGCCAGCCCTTCGGGTGGTTACGCGCATGTCGCCAATCGTCAATGGCAATGTGATGCTGATGTGCTGGAATACGACAACGATCCGAACACTTGCACCGACATGGCTCAACAGTTGATCTCACAACAGCCAGGTAGAAGATTGGATGTACTCATGGGTGGTGGTATGGGTAAATTTTTACCGAATACGGTAACGGATTTCTTCGGTAATCGTGGTGAACGTTTAGATGGACGAAATTTACTAACACGCTGGCAGAATCTACATCCAAATGGTGTCATCACGAGAAATCGTGATGAACTGTTACGTGTCAATATCACTAAAGTATCGAATATTATGGGTCTCTATGGTTCACGTTTGATGGAGTATCATTTGAAAGCGAACGACAATCAGCCGACTTTATCCGAAATGACTGGTGTCGCTTTGGCGTACCTCGGTCAAAAACCGAATGGCTATTTCATCTTCATCGAAGGTGGTCTTATAGACTATGGTAATCATGAGAATAAACTCGCTCTTGCTTTGGATGAACTATTGGAGTTCGATAAAGCCATTCAGTTAGCACGTGCTATGACCGATCCAGCAGAGACTTTAATCGTTGTGACAGCGGATCATGGTCATCCTTTGTCCATGGCAGGTTTTTCGGAGCGTGGTACTGATATTTTAGGTTTGAATGAGGTGGCTCCCGCCGAAGATGGTGTTCCGTACGCTACAATGGATTATGCAGTTGGACCACAGCAATACCTGCATCCAAACGGCACCAGAATGGATTTGACCGGAAAAATGGGAGATCCAGGTAATAAAGGATGGAGAATGGTATTTAGTGGACATTATTTTACATAACCTCACTGTTTTATGAACACATTAATATTTTATATATTATGTTTTTTTTTAAGAATTCGTTACGCCCAGCTACATTAAACTAAAGGCAGGCGTCCATTCCGGTGAGGATGTGAGCGTATACGCTTCGGGTCCCTGGGCGCATCTCTTCACAGGCGTTATGCAACAGAATTCGCTACCGCATCTCATGGCATATGCGAGTTGTATCGGTAACGGTCCGAAAATGTGTGGATGAACACGTGGCAAGCTGGAAAGCGCCTTCTATTAAGCCTAAATATTTATGCATAATGCTCGGATTAAATAAAAAATAAATATGTATACTGTTTTTATGACCTACACGCAACATAATATAGAGCTCATGTAGCGATTAAATTAAATCCCTTTAATGATTGTAATGTGTGTCCCATAAAAGTGTGATAACAACAACTAGAAAGAGTCGTAGTCAACAGTGGTAAGATGTTATCATATTGTTTAAACGTAGTTTTTATTTTTATTGCCATAAATTGAAATTATTAATGTTAAAATAAAAAAAATTATTAAATTTGAACTTAATATGTTCTTAATTAAATATAGTTGATTTATTACTATTTGCAAGGTTATTCATAAATTAACAAAAGATTACGTTATCTTCTGTAATAAATCAACACATAGTGGTCAGTAAATACCGCAAATTACAACTTAAGTAGTCTATGTAGTCTAAATATAGATATTCGTCTTCTACTACAGTGACGCTTAAACTGTATCACAATCGTGTATTTTTTTTGTTACGGATCGCGGTACTCGCTAGCGAATACGTACTTTCGAAATTTGAAATTTCGATAACGAATTCTTATTAGCTATTTGTTAAACCTTTTAGCACGATTTCAAACAAAAATTAAATAATTCAGTTACAAATAATCGGAGGCAAAATGTAAGTTCTTTTTCCTTTATTGATTTTATTTTACATATATTTTAACTATAACTAATGATTTAAGGACAAATGTCAACAAAATAAATATGCGTCAAAAAATGTTGATGAATGATTTTATGCTACAGCATCAGGACCTTGCAAAAAATAGTTTGCCCAATTGTGGACAAGGCAAAATTGCAGCACAAAAGCTATGGGATGCATTGACGCTAAAACTTAATGCTGCCGGCCCACCCAAGAAAGACGCTAAGTCTTGGCGTAAAGTAAGAACACTAAATAAGAACTGAAATATTTTAAATAAAATAATAAATAATTAAATAGGTATTTACCGATCAAAAGCACCATATAAAAAAGAAAATTTCATACAACGAAGCTGCGAAGCAAAGAACTGGTGATGGTGCATACGAAGCGAAGCTCTTAACTGCAGCAGAAGAGAAACTCCTTCAAGCTACGGGAATAGATGTGGCAGTAGAAGGTGTGACAACAGCACAATCTCTTGGAAATGTAGTGCCAGATGAAGAGTTAACTGAGTTGATAGAGATGTTCATTGGCAGTGAGGATGAAGCGGAAGAACCGATACCAACCACCAGTCGCAGTGCTACGAAATCCACTCAAACGAAGCTCACTACCGAAAGCGATAAGCTTGCGCTTCTAAAATCTAACTTACGCGCATATGAAGTCACGCAAGCCAATATAAATAAAAATCTGGAGAAATTAATCGCTTTAAAGGAAAAATCGCTGCAAATAAAAGAAGAGACCCATAAAGTAGATATGAAAATCAAAGCTGTGGAGTTGCAGATTAAAACTCATGAACTAAATGTTTTAAAGAGAAGCATTCATAAATAAATATCCGAATCCGATCCGAATCACGACTGCCGCGATTTTTGGCCTGATTAAATTCACAAGGGTTCAACCGACTTCAGATACTTTATTTTCTTTTCAAGCAACAATCTTACGTTATAAAACATTTCCAGCGCTGATCAGATACCTTATTATGCCTGTCCACACCATATGATTTTAACACCTTTAAACTTCGATAACCTTATATTTCAAGATTTGTGTTAAATAATAAAACTTGTTTAAATCAGTAGCACAAAATTTGCTAGCTTTAAAGATATTTATACAAATTTAAAGAGGTAACCGCTTAACCGCTTGCATTGAATTCATGCCGCTAACCTTATAGCTGCTTTCAGATACACGTTTGTTGACAGCGCTTAAAGATATGGAGCAGTGAAATGGCGAATCGAAAAAGTCAAAAATGTCTGGATTGCATTCAAAGCAAACTTAGCAGTATTGAATTTTGTCCTGCAATTTTTAAAGAACTGGCTCAAATGCAGCAGTGACTACTGCAGTAAACTCGAAGAAACTTAAAAAAGCTCAACTAAATGCAATGCAAATTTCATTTGTAACATATTTATTACGAAATATTGAAATAATAGCATACTTTTAGGCTTTGTACATATGCAAATTTCTATATCCAATTGTCAGACTCATACATTAAGCCCTGACTGGAGCTTTGTCAATTTTTTAGTTTGTTTTCAAAACTCGCTAGAAATATAAGTTATTAAGTAATTTTTTGTTTCGTACTCAAGTTTTTACGAGGCTACTACTTCATATGTACTTGTTTACATTAAGAACTTTACTGTTACCGAAATGTTTGCTCAAAAACTTAACAGCAGTAGTTCATGTTAAGCACGAAAGCTTTAGTCAAGCTTAGACTCGATGGTGGGTGGAACGAAAACGAAAAAACAATTTAAAAAAATATGATCAAAAAAGATTAAAACTACATTAAATCCTATTAATTTTGAATTAAATATTTATATATGTATGTATACTACGAAATAATTTAAAAATGGTGTGATCCCAATTTCCTCAATTTTATATGAATTTCGAGAGAACTTTTTCATAACAGAGGCTTCTGCAGTGTCTATCCATCCATATTACAAAAAAACTTCTGATGTCTAACCGAACTGGGTTACCCACAGAGTCTTGGAAGACCTCTTAGTATATTTACCATTGCACAGAGCCCTGCTCTTTCTATCATCATAAAATCTTACTGATATTCTACAGTGTCCTTTCGAGATCAAGTCGGTGGTTTAGTCGAAATATACGGGATCGTCTTTCATATTAATGAAAAGATTTTAAATAATATAGTCACGACTTTCTAGATATATGTATAGCAGAATATAGCTTGCGGGCACAGAAATTAGAGACAGTGTGGCTTAGAATATAACCACTTTCAAAATCAACTTCAAAATTGACAACTTTGTGAGTATTTTAAGCTAGATTGGTCAGTTATTTTGCAACTTTATTAATCGGCCTACTTTTGATAAACTTATGCATATATATTTGGTCTCAATTTCTGTATCTGGGAAATAATACTGACTTTTTGCGTATTTGAATTAATTTCAAAATTAAATATTTTTACGCTAAGTACTTTTCAACACCCCTTAAAGCTAGTAAACGCAAATGTTCTCTGCTAAAAATGTGGAAAGCTCTCTCCCATACGATTGCATGCTCTTACGTTTAGGCTCTGAGCAAGCTAACAGCATTCGGCGCTCATTCAACCTATTAATATGGAATAGAATAGCCGTGTACAGCACTGGGAAACTGGCCATGAGAGTACAAGAGCAACAGCACAGCATTAACAGTGCTGATGGAGTAACTAACTAGCAGCTGAAACAGCAATGACAGCAGAGGCGGAAGCAACAGCGGCAACCAGCTGCTGGCGGCCAAATGACTAGGCAGCAATTGGTAAGCGCTAAACGCAGACAGTCAGCAGCGATGCTTTCAATGAGGCAATAGCATTTACATTTTGGAGACTGTTGCACGAAGCAAAGTGTGGAAACGTGAAAACGTGTTGTAAAAGAGAGTGAAATAAAAATAAATAAATAATAAAAGAATTTAAAGAAGTTGTTGTGGTGAATACAAAAAAAATAAAAAAGAATTTTGAAAAGTGTTGTTGTTGAACTGTGAAAGGTGAAAATCAACTTTGCCTGTTAAATGGTGGTTGAAAATTTGTGGAAAATATATATAACGGTAAATTTTTTCTTTCGATTAAAATTAAAATAAAAAAATACATTTTTTAAATTAAAATAAAAAATAACAGTACTTATATGTGTATGTACATTTATAATAATAAATATTAAGAAAAAAATAATTTTAAAAAATCTAAAATAATAATTAACTGAAAAACGCCATCAAACAAACAAGCTGTGCAATTGCATGCTTATTACCGTTAAACAAAAAACAGACGCTATCAAGCCGAATCGCCGTGAAACACGTTCGACTACTTGTTGTGCCCGTTATTGCACACACACATACATACATATTTACTTGAAACTACAACTAACGAACGCGCACATTAAAGGTGAGTGGCGCAATTTGACTGCGTTCAACTGAAAGATGCACTGAAAGAAGAATAGAAATATAAGTAAATAAATACATATAAACATACATACTTTATGGCGCATTATTAACAACAACAACAACAACAACAATAGCAATAAACAACGCTAGGTGTTAGCCAAAGCCGGCAACAATAGCAATTGCATTTATCACTTGTTAAACTAATAGCAGAGAGGGAGCTGCCAGCGCTACCACTCTTGCGATAAGCGCGACCAACACGATGTTTATAGATACAGTTATACATACATATACATATATATATATATATATAGTTATGCGAAAAGTACACAAATTGTTGGCAGACAAGACAGCGTGACAAACAGAAAATAAATTATATAAAAAAAATCATTGAAAATACAAACAACTTGATGGCTGTCTACAAAGTTATATACTAATATATAAATTTAAACGTTTATTTTTTACCTCTCCACCCCACCTAACTCCTCCTGCTGTCACTCTAAATGGCTAAACATTCGCGAGGGCTGTGATAACCCTTTTAGAATTCCTTTCCCATTTAGACAAAACAGTTGTGTTTTGCATTTCCGCGCAGCGCCACGGCGACGTTTTTTATCTGTGTTTATCTAACCGGTAAAATATGCCGTTATACTACATTAGTTGTTTATTTATATTTTTCTCGATTAAATTGTGTTAGTATGTGTGTGTATGTGACAAGTGATAAGGCGCAGTTTCTATTACTCGTAGCGCAAAAAAATAATTTTATATTCAATAAATTGCAGCGAAAATATTCGAAAAATATTCCAACAATTCATTTGCTTAATTGCAGTTTGCATTCACGACGCGCCACGGGCATACGAAAACGTGTGACACAGCGCAAAGCCGCACATCAAGCCGCCTACAAGCCAAGACAGTGCACACTACACACAAACAAATACACATTTAAGCGAAGCCAAGTGTACCAAAGCTTGATTAAGGCAGAGAGCTTAACAGGTTGGTGCCATTTCACATTTTCATTACACATTTTATTTTATTTTATTTTATTTTATTTTATTTTATTTTATTTTATTTTATTTTATTTTATTTTATTTTATTTTATTTTATTTTATTTTATTTTATTTTATTTTATTTTATTTTATTTTATTTTATTTTATTTTATTTTATTTTATTTTATTTTATTTTATTTTATTTTATTTTATTTTATTTTATTTTATTTTATTTTATTTTATTTTATTTTATTTTATTTTATTTTATTTTATTTTATTTTATTTTATTTTATTTTATTTTATTTTATTTTATTTTATTTTATTTTATTTTATTTTATTTTATTTTATTTTATTTTATTTTATTTTTTTTTTTTATTTTTTTTTATTTTATTTTATTTTATTTTTATTTAAATCTCAATAAGCATTTTATTTTGTCTGCCAGCTGCACTTTCCCGCTCTAAAATGTGGCTTGCATTGCGCAAACACTCTCCTTTTCCCTTTCTCTCTTTGTCTCACTATCAATTACTTTCCGTTATAATGTATATTCAGTTTTTTTAGATACTTATGCACTTTATCGTCTAGCAATTGAGTAGTTTTTGTTGCATATTTTGGTGTTTATTGTTTTGTTTTTGTTGTTGTTAATGGCGTGCACACGCATTTGAATTTCTAATGTGGCTGAGAAACATTGTGCACGACACAGAAATAAAGACAACTATTTTCCGAAAGTTCAAACTGCACTCTCGAGTCGTCGCACAGATGTACAGAAATACGAGAGTAGTTCGATAAGTCATTGACTTGTATTTATAAAAGACTATGGAATCTGATACGGAAATATGCTCTCACTAGAAATCATGTAGTTACATTTTTAACAATATTAAAAGACATCCAATTTCACTTTGGTGAATTTACTCCAGAGCGCGGAATGAAAATCTGAAATCGATATTATGTTAAAATATATGTATTCATATTCTCATCTTGTTCACTTTCCTCCGGAGAAGTCTATTGGATGACCCATTGTCCTCTCCTTTATTCGATACCTTAAAAATGCACCCACCTGTGTGAGATGTAGCTAGATATTATTGTATGAATTTCAATTGAGCTGTTTCAAATCCGAAGTCCTTACGTTCTTTAATACTTCGAACATTTAAGATCACACCACATATGTATTAACAATACATATGTCTACAGAGTAGATTTCAACATATCTTATATGTTTTTTTACAAGTATCTCTGCCTTAATTTGTAGCTATTTCTAATTGTTATTTATCAAACTCCTCTCGTAAAATCATAAAAAATACGCTAATTTTAGTTCCCTCGGTACAATGACATCTGTTTTTTTTTTCGAAATTAGTTCAGTAAACTTTTAGATACATAGAAACCAACATTTTGGCATCCAAATGGAAAATGATCTCAATTTTAAAATCTGTTTCTAGTTTAAAGTCCAAAAATTATGTACATTTATGTTGACACGTCCTATTTGTAGATCCAACATTGGTGTATTCCCGAATTTTTTTTGAAAGCCTAAGAATTAAAAAAAAATCTTCTTCTTTCTTCGAATAATATTAAGAGATTTGCCTAAAGTGGGGGAAAAATAACGAATGATGAAATTATCCTCCCTTTATGCTCGTAGGTCTCGTTAGATCAGAACCAATAAAACCATTTTGGTTATGGTATAGATAACTATGATATATTTAAATGTGTTTTAGATATCGAACAATTGGTCATTTATTGTTTTCACATACATTGTCAACCTCTAATTATTCCTAGACCATAGTTTTTGATATTATCCACGAACAATATTATTGGCTCAGGACGTACAATACATTAGTCTACTCTTATTTTGACCGGTGTAGATAGAGTTTGTTAAGTTCTTCAAATTGGAGAATACTCTACACAACTCAGAAGACTTTTAAATATTGATGAAGCTAAACTTAAAGCATCTTATACATATATCGTAAATGTTCCGAGAGAAAATCTCATATTAGCTAAACGATCTTATGATTTTGAGTGATCTAAGTAAAGATCAAGTCTGGTTCACGTTACGCAATAGGTTAAGTTCTTTATATTTGAGAATACCCTACACAACTCATAAGACTTTCGAATATTAATGAAGCTAGGCTTGAGCCACCTTATATACTATATAGTCACAAATGTTACGAAAGAAAATCTCATATTAGCTAAAAGTTGTTTAGGCTATCTACAGTTTTTTGTTGTCCTTATAATAACATGAACCTGGTCATATTTAAAACGAATATTAGTTGTGATCTCTCGATACGGTTTTTGTAAAGATCGCTAATCGACTACATTGTTTCTGAATCTCAGCTATTCTGAGTTTTGAATTGTTAAAGTTGTCTTTCCTTCTAAGCTTAAAACCTACCATAAGATTTTGTTCAAAACCTTTCCACTTTAATGGCTTATGATCCTCAAGATTTATGATTAACAAAAATGTCATATACGGGTAGATCTAGAAATAGATAAAAAAAAATTGTATTATCGAAGTTGACTAAAATATATCAGAGATAAGTTCAACTATAGTTTTATATAGAGAAATTCGTTGCGATCTCTCAAAAGTTCAATTACGAATTTGGTTACAAGAATGATCGGTTGCGCAGAAGCTTGACCCTTCTCAACTGTTTCTATATATATATTATTTAAACATCAATTTTGTCATTCGATTTTCCTACAAGGCGTATACCAATCTTTGAATATGTCTGAATGATCTATATACATACATATATCATTAAGTAAATTTACAGTTGTTCATTCAGACAATATTAGCTATTTTTTAGGCCGTACCGAAGTGTCTGCAATCTCAATTGTTCTTGCGATGTTGTCACATTTCATTTCATTCACTGTTGTCTCTTCACATTTCGGCATATTTTTACATATGTTGACATCTTCCGGTTGCACTTGTGAACTTTTTGCCATAATGAAATGAGACGATACGAAATTGCTAAAAATAATCTCGAACGGAAATGCATATAAATATTTAAGCATATATGTATGGAACATCCTCGACATATGTATATATAATCTTAAGATATAAATCAATGAATCACTTGTTAACTTTGAATATAATTATTTAGCGAATTACTGTTAGTTGTTGATTTATTTTAAAATGTGTTAAAAATTTTATCTGCATTTATAATTAAATATATAGCCTTACCACTCCATTGCTTTTAAAATAAAAAATAATATCAATTAAATTATAGAAATATTGTCCATTGTTTTACCTCGATTTTATCTCTATTTTAAATATTTTATTAATTACAAGTAATTAAATATTTCCCACTATTGGCGTTGCCAACTACATCAATTAACGCCTAAAATAATTGTATTTGTTTTCGGTGTGAAAATTCAATGAAATTTGTCTGGAAATTAAGCGTAAAATTGTTTTGTTGTTGCTGTTCGTATTTCTGCCACTGAATATTATTACGTTCGTTATACATATATATATAGATAATCATATAACTTTTTTTAACAATCATAACTAATTTGCCTCACTTGTGAATTCCCAATATAAAAATGAGCAAAAAATTTAAAAAATAGCAAAGTGCCATGATTTGCCTGAACTAATTACGGTTATGACGTCAATGTAAATATGTAATTATTAGATATAATAATAAAAACCCAAATCAATTGCTACACTTCAAAGTAGACAGTGGAGCAAATTCTATCATGAATATTTAAATACAACTACATACATGATAAATTTCAATTCCTTAAGCAATGGCATGTTTTAACACGAATGGTAGTGGAATTTTTAACCGTTTTTTGTACTTAAGTAATATTTTATAAATTAATTTAATTTTTATTTTATTTAATAATTTTGAGCAAATTACTTGCCAGTATTAACCATTTTGGATTTTTAGACCAACCAGATTCATATTGAGATTCGAGGATCTTAGCTGGGACAGACTTCTTAAGGCTCAAAACCCTTAACACATAGGTTTCAAATGCCTTTCGAGGCAAATGTTTCGAAATTATGTCATAAAGGGACTCCCTTATTCGAAAAACTTAGATATAGATCTCAAAATCCAGGCATTATTTATTTACAGAAGCTTTTCGAAATGTACTTTCAACTACTACTATTCTGGGTTCGTTTCCCATGGTGTATCTTAATCATTTATCCGTAATGGCTTTGGATTAATTAATATTTATACTCTCGCAACAAATGTTGCTAAAGAGAGTATTATAAACGAGTTAGATATAGGGTTATATATACCAAAGTGATCAGGGTGAAGAGTGGAGTTCAAATCCGAATGTCTGTCTGTGCGTCCGTCCGTCCGTCCGTCCGTCTGTCTGTGCAAGCTGTAACTTAAGTAAAAATTAAGATATCTTGATGAAACTTGGCACACTTATTTCTTGGCACCATAGGAAGATTGCTTTCGAAAATGAGCAAAATCGGACCACTGCCACGCCCACAAAATGGCGAAAACCGAAAACACATAAAGTGCCATAACTAAGCCATAAATAAAGCTATGGAAATAAAATTTGGTATGAAGGATCGCACTATGAAGGGGCATATTTGGATGTAATTTTTTTGGGGAAGTGGGCGTGGCCCCGCCCCCTACTAAGTTTTTTGTACATATCTCGCAAACCAATAGAGCTATATAAACTAAACTTTCTGCAGTCGTTTTTTTTAGCCACTTCCTAATACAGTCCAAAAATGAAAGAAATCGGATCATAACCACGCCCACCTCCCATACAAAAGTTAGGTTGAAAATTACTAAAAGTGGGTTAACTCACTAACGAAAAACGTCAGAAACACTAAATTTCACACAAGAAATGGCAAATGTAAGCTGCACTCAGATTTTTTTACAAAATGGAAAATGGGCGTGGCGTCGCCCAATTATGGGTCAAAAACCATATCTCAGGAACTACTCGACCGATTTCAATGAAACTTGGTTTGTAATAGTTTCCTTACCTACCAATAATATATTGTGAAAATTGGCCAAATCGCTTCACAACCACACCTACTTCCTATATACCAGAACTTTGAAGACGATCTGAATCGGTTACTTTACAATATATAATGTAAGCACTAGTGAAGATATCGGTGCAGAACTTTGCACAAATACTACGTTTATAGTGTGGCAGCCCCATTCTAAAAATCGCCGAAATCGGACCATAGGTTTTCAAGGCCCCATATATCGAACATGAGGACCTCGGTACTTCTAACCTAATATTATGGTTTCCAACTTTCAATGGACTTTATACAATATATATGACGAATATGTGGGTCAAATGGTGTATTATATAGTATTAATTAAGTTAAATAATTAAATTGCGAGAGTATAAAATGTTCGATTACACCCGAACTTAGCCCTTCCTTACTTGTTTTGCTTTCTATTTGCTCTACAATGAAGCTTGTGACAAATTTCTTCCGCAGAACCCATAAAACTATAATAGTTTTTATATTTTAATTTTCTAGTCTAGTATTCAGAGACCCCCACTGAAATTGTCGAAAGTTTCTGCGTTCATTGTAGGATAAATCGCACCGTCTTGCTTAAACCAAAGACTATACAAAACCTATGTCCTCAAAAAATAGATCAATTTTTTGGTTCTTGAAACCTACAGGTATTCCACTCACAGTATATAAGGTCCAGAGAAAACTATGCTGCTTCTATATAATGTGTTTTGACAAGTAAAACTCAGTATAGAAATGTTAAATCATACCCGCTATACTTACAACCAGAGGCTGTCTCTTCATAAGTTCGATTTAATATTTTCGAACCTGACGGATATCATCATCACATTTTGTGAAACGATGTTTGTCAACACTGTCACAGTGATCTTCAAGTAAAAAGACATTCAAATTTTTTTTATCGTTTTATTTTCTTTATCTGGAACTAAATCGTATAATATTTTTTTACGATTATATTGTTAATTTCCTTGCGTTAATTTCTTGATTTTACAGCCAGTCATTCTTTTTACGCCGTTATTAATTAGTATGGTCCATGGAAACTTCCACGTCCCCGATAACCATTCCTGTAACGAGAGCTAAGTTTAGTATTTCATAAAACATTTCGAGAGAGAAACATCTTTTAAACCATATACTTACATTGGACGACGTGAACCGCGGGATGATCCCTGACTATAGCCGCGTGATATACGCCCTCCACGCCCACGAAAACCGCCACGTGGAAAACGATTTGTCGTAGACAATCTTGGTATATTTGTGCGTTTCAACATAACCTTAATTTGACGACCTCTGAAAAGCGTATCGTTCATTGCCAGTGCAGTCTCAACAGATTCCTTTGCACCAAATTCAATGTAAGCGAAGCCTTTGGGATGGCCATCAGCTTTATTGCACAAGATAGTCACACGATTTACGGCACCACAACCATGAAAATGTGATTCCAACTCTTCGGCGGAAGCGCCATAGTCCACATTGCCCACGTACACTGAACGTGTATCGATTTCTTGCTTCTCTTCTAAAGACAATGGCGCCGTGGCCGATCCTGTTGCAGAGGCAGCCATTTGTTTGTCCACCTCAATTTGCATTTCATTGATCTTTTCGGCTTCCTCCTCCATTTCCTTGACACGCGCCTTGATTGCTTCTAGCTCGGGATCGATTGGTGTATTGGCTTCCATTTTTTTTTTAAAGTGGTGAATAAATATAAAATATTTTTGAAAAATATAGATTTCTTCTTAGATGTGAGTCAACGAACTGCTGCAAGACTCAACTGCACTGCACTCTTCAAAAACAGAATGTGTTTAATACCAGAATATTAACTGCCCTTATATATTACTCAGGTAGAAGTCATTTTGAGATTTAACTTTGCACATTCGGGTTTCCTTTTGTTCAATCTACAAATCCTTTTTTCCAAAATTGCATCTATTAAACCTAAACATAATTTATTTTTTTACCTTTAAGGCTTTTCAGTATTTGACAGGTACTCAATGACTTCCTTTGTTCTTCATATAAAGAACAAAAGGTAATCGCCGTTAGACGAATATTGTTTCAAAGCAATGTATATTAAAGAGCGCTTCTAAGAAATATGGTAGTTAAATCACTCTGTTTTTCTAAGCCATTATATTGTTGACTAATTATTAGGTAACTGAGACTATGATTTTGATTTTTATTTAATATTTGAAATAAAAAACACAAAACGTAGGTTCTTCGTTTGTGAAATCTGTTGCACCACATGAGGCTGGGTTTCATCTTAATGTAATTCCACACTCCGCTCATAGAGTGTCCACTAAATCCAGTGGCTGATTATGGTAGATCATGTTTGATAGCCTGCAAGACTTTCAACATCACTTGATGGGCTCTTCGTCAAGAGTGCCAGTGAGAATCCGCTGTTAATGTCAAAATAACAAATGATAATAATTGATAAAAGCATCAGATGGATCACCCCATATATGATGTGACTCGTATATAAAAAAACAGATTTTTTAATTATAAATAAAATGGAAACAGTGGTCTTATAAATTTCCTTAGGACTCGCTAATGATTGTAAGGAAGCTGAGAGGACATGGTCTATTGAAAATTTCATAAAATCTAGAAAAGTTATGCGATCTAAAGAATTTTGGAATCCTGGTAACCAAAGTTTATTTTTAAATGAAGAAAAAAAAGTTACCACTTAATTTATTAGTAATTAAATCAAATAACAACAACTAATTATCGACCAGTAGTAAATATAATAATAGTGCTATAAAGTCTCATATTTATTTCCAAACTAACAGTACTTATAATTTAACAATTTTAACCAAATTATACTTTGGCATATTTCATTTCATTCTCACAGTATTAATACTCATTTTTATTCGGCTTATTCCAGAATATATTTGCCAAATCAACGTGCAATTCAAATTACGATCGGATCACGAATATCGAACGCTACTTCCTCTCCGATTCTTGCATATCAATCCAACGTTCATTTCATCTTTTATTCAGACAGGTAAGTTTGCAAACACAAAACATGTTTTCAACGTTCTTCTCACCTGAATTCGTGCAATTTATTTGCATTAATTTAAAGAAAGTGGAGTTATTTTCCATTTCACGTGGCAACAAGCGTTGATGAAAGCAATTGACTTGGATGAGTTGTAAAAAGTTGTGGCACATGTGGCACAAAGTTGAGATGTAAAGTGGTGAAATCGTTTTTTATATTTAAAGCACGAAGATATTCTTCGGATTTTTCATGAAATTTTTCTTATGAAATAGATTTAGAGAGGGGATATTCAAAACTCACTATTAATATTTTTAGTAAACCTGTAGATAGTCTAAGGCTATATTAAGATCGGGATCGAAGTGGAAACACTGATTCGACTCTAGTTGTTATATACGGTTTAGCATAGAACTTCTTCAGCATACCCCTTTTCAGCTATCCGAATTGTCGGTAATTTCATTTATCTATTTTTCTCAGGCTGAAAATGTTTGTTTTTTAATATATTTCCCTTTAGCACGAAGATCGAGCGGGACGATCTGAATAATCTAAGAATTGAAGCCTTTACTGCCATATTAGTCTATTTCAGAATACTTTCGCCTTGAAATTCTCTAAAGAAGTCTCGAAAATGTTGTATTCTATCTAATACTGAGAGCGATAAGTCCATGTTTCATAGGAAAGAGTTAAATAAACTAATACTGAGTATTTATAGTGGAGTTTTTTAATGATCAAATAAGCTTTTCTCAAAGCTCAAAGGATCTATTATTAATTAAATATCAAATAATTAAATATCTTTAATTTGCAGTAAGAGATCTCTGCGCAACATAATTCTCAATTTACTTTATATTAATTTTGATTTTTCATTTGTTGTTGTTATTTTTCTTTTTAAAAATCGAGAAGAAAACTTTCAAAATCATTCTGATTGGTTAAGCAAGATTACTTAATACTATGTATGGAAGTTTCTAAGAAAAAAAAAACAAATAAAAACAAGTAAGGAAGGGCTAAGTTCGGGTGTAACCGAACATTTTATACTCTCGCAATTTATTTATTTAACTTTATTTATATTATATAATACACAATTTGACTCACATATTCGTCATATATATTGTATAAAGTCCATTGAAAGTTGGAAACCATAATATTAGGTTAGAAGCACCGAGGTCCTCGTGTTCGATATATGGGGCCTTAAAAACCTATAGTTCGATTTCGGCGACTTTTAGAATGGGGCTGCCACACTATAAACATAGTATTTGTGCAAAGTTCTGCACCAATATCTTCACTAGTGCTTACTTTATATATTGTAAAGTAAACTATTCTATATACTACTATACTTATACTTATACTATATATAGGAAGTTATAGGAAGTAGGCGTGGTTGTGAAGCGATTTGGCCTATTTTCACAACATATCATTGGGATGTAAGGAAACTATAAGAAACCAAGTTTCATTGAAATCGGTCGAGTAGTTCCTGAGATATGGTTTTTGACCCATAACTGGGCGACGCCACGCCCATTTTCCATTTTGTAAAAAAAATCTGAGTGCAGCTCCCATCTGCCATTTCTTATGTGAAATTTAGTGTTTCTGACGTTTTTCGTTAGTGAGTTAACCCACCTTTAGTAATTTTCAACCTAACCTTTGTATGGGAGGTGGGCGTGATTGTTATCCGATTTCTTTCATTTTTTGGACTGTATTAAGAAGTGGCTAAAACAAACGACTGCAGAAAGTTTGGTTCATATAGCTCTATTGGTTTACGAAACAAATTACATCCAAATATGTCCCTTCATAGTGCGATCCTTTGTACCAAATTTTATTTGCATAGCTTTATTTATAGCTTAGTTATGGCACTTTAAGTGTTTTCGGTTTTCGCCATTTTGTGAGCGTGGTAGTGGTTCGATTTTGCCCATCTTCGAAAGCAACCTTCCTATGGTGCCAAGAATCAAGTGTTCCAAGTTTCATCGAGATATCGTAATTTTTACTCAAGTTACAGCGTGCACAGACGTACGAACGGACAGACAGACATCCGGATTTGAACTGCACTCTTCACCCTGATCACTTTGGTATATATAACCCTATCTCGTTTAGTTTTGGGTGCTACAAACAACCGTTATGTTATGAACAAAACTACAATACTCTCTTAGCAACTTTGTTGCGAGAGTATAAAAATATTAAAAGTAAAGTAATAACTCACGATTGCAGTAGAGATCTCTTAACATAATTCTTGATTTATGAAATATTAATTTCATTTTTTTTATTTTGTGTTGTTTTTTTTCAATATATAATAATCTTCTTTAAGAATAATCGTAACTTGTTAAGCAAGATTACTTAATAACCAAACATCTAAAAAAAATGAAAAAATTATCGCATGCGAGAAATATTTACCAATAAAATCGCATAACAGAAAAAAGCTTCCCACCTCCTTAAATAAACAACAGTTATTACTCATACACATTTAAAATGTTAGTGTGTGTGTGAATTGTTTTTGTGGTTGTTTGTTTTTTTGCACTCACTCACTCATTAATTTGACCATTAGCTCTCTCGCAAATCAGAATCTCGTGTTCCATACCCATATACAATGGAATGCAATTTAATTGCACGAGAATTGTGGCAAATTCACATTTATATGCGCAAAAGCATGCAGTTAAGCAATAATATTGTCATATATCGTTAATTAATCGTCGAGACAATTCAAATATCGTTCAAATGGTGCGCTCGCGTGCACATAACGTATACGCAATGTTGTGCCAAGCGTTTACGAATATGAATGAATTGTTTAGATATTTATTGAATAATTTTTTTGTTGTTGTTTGATTTGCTTTGTTCTATGAGTGGCTTTATATATGGATTTACATATATGTATGTTCTTATGAAACTTATTACAAGTTGTACAGACACGCCTCCTCATTCAATTGTATCACAATGGCTTTAATTATTATGTTTGCAAAATGCAACTCATATTACATACATATGTATATAAATATATATACATATATATGTATTAATTAGCAACTATTAACGAATTTATTTGTTTACGAAAACTTTCATTATACACGTATGGTTAATTATAGGCTTTCATTTATTTGTTCGTCAACAAAATAATCTGTGATTTTCATATTTTTCACTTGAATTTTATTGCATTTTTTTCAATCGCTTTTTCTGCTATTATTGTTGGTAATAGTAGTGTGGCATGCAATGCAGTTTTGTGTGACAATGTTTTAAGTTTTTCCACGGTTATATTACATTGTATTATTCTATATATATTTGTTTATATCTGCGTGTTTGTAATCATAGCCAACACGAACTTCTAATTGTTTGGCTGAACCGCCTCTGATGTGTAATGTAATCATGACACATTGTTATTGCATTGTTTGCAATATAAAAGGAAAGTATATTTTTTTAAAGAGTTTTCTGAACAAATGACTGGGTTCATATTTAGTATAACATTGTCATATTATATAATGTATTACTTTAATATCATTCATCCAGTTACAGTTCATTCTGTTATGCATACAGTCATCATGTTTTTTATTGGATATGACCTTGCAAGTCAAATTCAAAGGTTTATTGAACTCACATTATATATTTTTAAAATTATTACTATGTCCAAGAAGTTCAAGATCATTTATCCGATAGTATTTTCATCTTATTTTGAAGTCGTCTACGCTTCTATTGGTCTACTTTGCTTCCGCCGTTTTCCAATAGATGTCTCTAAGGACAAGCACTGGTCGATTAAATCGTTTTATATCGATCTTAGACATTTGTATCAACATTGACCCAATAAAATATTTGTAGAGATCTGTTTGCATCCCAAACTTATTCTCAACTGAAAATGTCACTTTTTGAGCCGAATTCTCGACATTTGCGGGAAATTTTGCTTTTCTTTTTTAATGCTTTCGGATACGTACGGTGAGGCTGTCCTAAGTGAAAGAACATGTCGCGAATGGTTTCAACGTTTTAAGAATGGTGGTTATGAAGTCGAAGACCGGCATGGTGGTGGAAGGGAGAAGATTTTCAAAGATGCTGAATTGGAAGCATTACTCGACTGAAACCATCACAGAAGATCGATACCGAACGCAATTGATACGTTTGAGCCGAGCGCTAAAAGAAAACGGCCACAGTACGAAGAAAGATTCGATAAAGTCATTCGACAGCATGACAATGCTCGGCCTCACGTCGCAAAGGTGGTCGAAAAATATTTGGAGACGCTGAAATGGGAGATCTTACCCCACCCGCCGTATTCTCCAGACGTTGCTCTTATGAAGAAGTCAAAAATTCGATTGATACTTGGGTTGACTCGAAAGATGAGGAGTTCTTTCGTCACGGAATACGCATGCAGCCTGAACGATGGTCAAAAGTAGTAGCTAGCGACGGCCAATATTTTGAATAACATTTTTGTGACCGTTTTTATGCAATAAAACCTTAAATTTACAAAAAAGGGAGAAAGCCGAAGTATAACATTAGCTTCCTTTAATATTTTATAAAAGCTACAAATATCGCCAACTTCGGTATACTTTATTGTTGAAGTTCGATGCATAAAATAACAGTAGTATAATAATATAAAGTTTGGTCTGCAATGACATTTCTCCATTCTGCTTAGAATACAGCTTGGAATCATGGAGTTTTTTCACAAATAATTCGAAGCAAGCTAACAACCATGGTGCGATAAGCTACTTCTTACTCCGAAGTCTAGATCCGCGTATAAATATAGTATTTTTTTGAACAGATTTATAAATAATTTCCAAGGTATCCGTGGAAATAATTTTTTATGGGCTACTTCTTCTTAGTTTCGGTTTACTTAGGCTCACACCGGATTAGTGAAAACGACTTTGACTAATAAGAAACAATACGTTTGTATTTTGCTCTAACCCAAACCAAGCGAACATACGTTTTTGTCTCATCTTGTTCGCTGTGGCTTGTCACATATGAAGCTATGGACTGTTGCCGCATCAGACAAGAAAAGACGTCTTGACTAATCCTGTGTGCGTTGAGCCTTACAAATAACTCAAAAACAGCGGACGCAAATCTATTGCACTAAGATCGTGTACAGACACAGCAACTTTTGTAGACATAAGGAAATTCAGGCAACACAATTTGTATTTTTGTCTGTTGTTACAAGAATTAAACTTAATTTTCTTCAGTATAAGTACATATAAAGAAACAATATTAGGGCTATACCAGTGTGACATTTTCAAAAATTCGTTTTTTTTTATTTCTTATTCTAAGTTTATACTTTCAAAAATTTCCTGTGAAATCGGTAAGATCGTATCTTGAATAGTTTTTTAATGGCAGCGTTCTAAAGAGCGACCGCTCGCAGGTATTAGCTGATATAGTCGAAACTTTAAACGCGTTTTTCTCGAAACGACATTACTCAAAATTGCTGACATCATAATTCAACGAGAAATTGGTTATACAATGACATACGATCTTTTTGATTTTGTTATGTTCAAAAAACTTCGAAACATTCGATCGAGTACTTTATTTAAAACAAGTAAGGAAGGGCTAAGTTCGGGTGTAACCGAACATTTTATACTCTCGCAATTTATTTATTTAACTTTATTAATATAACAAACAATTCGGCTCACATATATTGTATAAAGTCCATTGAAAGTTGGAAACCATAATATTAGGTCAGAAGCACCGAGGTCCTCGTGTTCGATATATGGGGCCTTAAAAACCTATGGTCCGATTTCGGCGATTTTTAGAATGGGGCTGCCACACTATAAACATAGTATTTGTGTAAAGTTCTGCACCGATATCTTCACTAGTGCTTACTTTATATGGGCAACGCCACGCCCATTTTCCATTTTGTAAAAAAATCTGAGTGCAGCTTCGATCTGCCAATTCTTATGTGAAATTTAATGTTTCTGACGTTTTTCGTTAGTGAGTTAACCACCTTTAGTAATTTTCAACCTAACCTTTGTATGGGATGTGGGCGTGTTTATTATTCGATTTCTTTAATTTTTGAACTGTATTAAGAAGTGGCTAAGAAAACAACAGAGAACAGCAGAAAGTTTGGTTTATATAGCTCTATTGGTTTGCGAGATATGTACAAAAAACCTATTTGGGGGTGGGGCCACGCCCACCTCCCAAAAAAAAATTACATCCAAATATGCCCCTTCATAGTGCGATCCTTCATACCAAATTTTCGCCATTTTGTGGGCGTGGCAGTGGTCCGATTTTGCTCGAAAGCAACCTTCCTATGGTGCCAAGAAATAAGTGTGCCAAATTTCATCAAGATATCTTAATTTTTACTCAAGTTACAGCTTGCACAGACAGACATTCGGATTTGAACTCCACTCTTCACCCTGATCACTTTGGTATATATAACCCTATATCTAACTCGTTTAGTTTTGGGTGTTACAAACAACCGTTATGTGAACAAAACTATAATACTCTCTAGCAACTTTGTTGCGAGAGTATAAAAATTCACGAAAATCGGCTAATTTTTAATGGGTTACACTGGTATAGCCCCTTAAATTAAATGTCAAACAAATTTCCGAAACGAGTTGATCTCTGTGAATGCGATGGATAACACTATAAGAGAAGTCGTAATTTAGTGCTTGCTTGGGTTGCGATCGGATACGGTCAGTTTGGCTCTCACGATATTTATATTTCACCATATACTACTTACGAAACACAAATGTGTTTGCTGATATATCTCCCATACATTGAGGAAAATTATTGAGTTATCATTTAAATGATTTTTCCAGTTTAAAGTTTTACCGACTTAAATAACAATCCTTAATTAGCCTTTTTCGAAATATGTTGTCAATTTACGTCGAAAAGTGTAAATGTAATGGTAGAGAATAATGTAGCACTGTAGCTTCCTTTCATTCAATACATCTCGAACAAATTATTCTGTCAAACGTGCGTCATGAAATTAAATTAAAAGTAAAAAAATCGCCATGTCTATAGTTCTTCAATGCTTTTAGTAATTAATATAAAAATCTGATATAAATGTCAATCAATCTGACATATTAAAAAATAACTTTATAAAACAGTAAACCAAACCAAAAAGACTTAATGGGTTAGATCAGTGCATAACCCTCAAACTATGACTAACTTTGACAATTTATTCTGGGAGTAAAGAAAAAGGAACAAATTTTGTTTCTAAGACCATGAAGAGTAGAAGTATAAAGATACTCCATTTTTCGAAAACCATAGATAGGCTAAGCCTTTAATTGGTGATAGCTTAGTGATAGTGAACTTTCAGAAGGCTTATAAATATCTTATTGAGCTCCTAGTTATCAATAAATTTCCAATTATTTTTTTGGTAGAATAATGAAAAATCAAAACTGTTAGGAAAAGTTTACATATTTTTGATTTCCTCACTTTCATAATTATGAAAAAAAAAGAATTCTTTTAATGACAATAATAATAAATATAGCAAATTATTTAAGTATTTTGCTTCACATCTATAATTTCTAAACAAAAATTTGCTCATTCAGCGAAATTTACAAAATTTAAAGTAGGTGAAGGCCAAAATACTCATTAAATGGTTCAGTTTTTTTGCAATCACTGCTAGTTGTTTAAACTTTCAATTAATACACACAACATCGCTGATGGTAGTATATTGTTTATAGCCAACAAGTAAGTTCATCAAAGTAAAAGTGAGAAAAAAATGCCCGAAAAATTCCAATCAGCAAATTTTCGCAAAGCAAACAAACAAAAAAGCGGGAGAGAGAAGGCCAAACAAATAATTTCCGCATTTTCACTGGCTGTTGAGTGAACATTTAGGCCTATAAACAATAATAAGTCCACATACATACATTTATGCCAATATATTTCATAGTGATGGTTTGAAAAGTGAAAAGTGTATTAATTAAGTGCATTTATTATTGCAAGCGCTCAAATTACAATTGCTGCACGCATAAATATTTAAGTCATGAAAACCAATTAAATGCAACAACGCCAATCGATTGGCAATTTTTAGCATCATTAGATATGCCTTATAAAGAGATATATGCGGGCACTTAAATTACTGTATATACATTTTTATGGCGCTCAATTAGTGAAAGACACATTTCATTCGCACAAACAATGCGTTATTAACGTTAGTATTTTACAATTTATAAAATCGCATGTTGCAATCGCATAGTTTAGTTGTTGTAATTATTATTGTTGTTGTTGTGGTTTTTTTTTCAGCTATAAAATGATATAATTAAAATTTTCACAATTTATTTAATGCAACCTTCACTTTTGGCAAGCTGCGTGTGGCAAGTGAACGCTTGTGCATGCAGTGAAGCGGAGATAAAAGAGTGTACATATATACATACATATGTATATACATACGTATATAAAGTAAATATAACTATGGTGTCGATTGAACTATTTTCCGTGTGTTTTAATAAATTTGATTTTTTTTTAATAGAATAGCATATTTTTCGATTGAAATCGTGAGGTGTCAAGCGTCAATCACGCAATTCGTGGTATTTACATAGCCATACATGCATGCATATGTAGTTATACAGGGTGTGCAAAACTTTTTTGTCGGTATAAAATTGTTGAAAAAATAACGGCAGTTTTATTTATTTGAAATATTTTTATTCAATTAATTATTATTAAGAATATCTTATTTGTATACAAGATAAATTAAGTACCCCTCATTTATTGTTCACACCAAAATTCTCATCTTCCTGCATTTTTCATCACTTTATGAGTCGTTTCGGGAACCTATAACACTATTTTTGGCCCGAATGTTTGTATTAAACCAGTGAATGATCCCAGAATTTCTGATTTACACTTTAATTGCCAAAAAAAACTCTCAGGTCAGAGGTCAACGTAAATTTTTTTGACATTTAAAAGCGAGGACAATTTATTCCGAAACTGAATGGCTTTTAAAAAACGGTAACAGTCAGAACCTCTTTCATCGATTAGCGCCAGAAATTAAGAGTCCATTTATGCCGATATCGATTTTCAGCGACTATAGAGTTTTGTTTGATAAAATATAGACTATTAATAGTTTAACGGCATACGGCACAGTCGAAACAGCTATTTTTAATTATATATCATAGATCTCGAAATTCCTCAATTTTTTCATTAATTTTATCAGACAGTATGATTTGAGTGACTATTTTTAAGCGATAACACAGTCTAGTTCTCTCAAGAAATGCCTAACTAAGCCAAATGATTCTGAGAATAAGGAAAAATATATCCATCCAACAGCATTTTGATACCAAATAATGGAGCTATAGACCAATATGTTTAATAAACTTTCTAACAAGCGTCT
Organism: Zeugodacus tau; assembly: GCA_031772095.1. NCBI lineage: Eukaryota > Metazoa > Arthropoda > Insecta > Diptera > Tephritidae > Zeugodacus > Zeugodacus tau. The sequence goes on from CM062652.1 coordinate 23,444,247, forward strand.
CTATAGACCCCTAAACGGATGCTAGTAACTCGTGTTATCTGAATGGTACTAAAATTAAGGTTTCCAAAATATATCTAACCTAGTCAATCGGTTATCAAATCTCCAAGTTTAACAATATCTACCTACAGACGAGAAGATGACTCACCCTGTATATAAATACCTGACATTTCAACAGCTATACGATATACATTTATGACTAAACACAATTTCAAATACATACATTCAAACAAAAAGTAATGGAAAATTTACAAAAATATAGCCAAAAAGTGAATTCTTACTCAAAACCCTCCTCTGGCCTTTTCTATCAGAAAAACAAAAATAAAAGGCTAATAAACTTTGTAGCAAAAATCAGTGCTTTATCTTAACGTCAAGCAAATATTTTGTTTTTTTTTTCTTTAAGATTATATCTTTTCATTACTTCATAAACCAATAGTCTGTTAAAATAATTATTAATCTTATCTTCGCAATTTAGTTGCTGCCACTTAATTTGCACTTGGGGTACTTCTAAGACTTGCCCACACTCCTATCGAGCGCACATGTCATAATTAATTGCCGTTATCTGTTGTTAATTGTTATTAAATTGTGGTTTTTATGATATTATGACGTTTAGCGTTTATGAGTTGCTTTTGATTTGATTTCAAATTGTTTAAATTTGTGCGAGTTAAGTCTGTGCTTGAACTTGAATGTGTATGTGTGAGCATATAGATAACATTATAACAAAGTAGAATGATATATCATTGTTTTGCGGTTTGTTATGCCATATATATAAGGTTTTGAGGTAATATTTAGAATGAACTAGTTGCAAAACTACTTACTTTGCAGCCATATAACATATGACCTCTGACTAATCTACAGTTATCAAAATATTTTTTTTTTATAAGGCCTTAAGAACCGATTTTAGATTTTTGCTGTTCCTACGAAGATTGAATGGAATAGTATTTTTATTTTGAAAATCCATTTTATTTTTCAAATTTTAGCCGAAAGGTTAGAGGTCGAAGATCCATCGAAAGTTTCTGAATGCTATCAAATATAATATATGGAACGTGGGGAGGTAAGTAACCTCCTTTTTAACTAAAAAAGCTGTAAGACAGCAAAATGATCTTCCTTTCTTACCGTAATGAATATTCGATGAAATCTAATAGAAAAAAAAATGTTGTTGTCTTACTTGTACTTTCAAAATACCCTATGAAGACAACTTTTTCAAAAACAGGGTTGGATCTGTACAATTAATAATAGTAGCAATTAACTGTTTAATAAACAGGCCTACTTTTACAATTTTCAGCAGGAACCGCAAATTAGTCAAAAACGTCTTTGACTAATAAGACATAACAACGTATTTTCCTCTAACCCAAACCAAGCGAACATGCGTTTTTGTCTCGTCTTGTTCGGTGTGGGTTGTCACATATGAAGCTATGGACTGTTGTCGTATCAGACAAGAAAATACGTCTTGACTAATCCGGTGTGGGTTAATCCTTAGGAAGTTGTAAAAAACCGTTAGGATTCCGATAAAACAGACTAAATTTGGTCCAAAACCTTAGCTTTCTGTTATAATCCCACAGATTTTAACGACTATTTTCATAGGAAAACTAACTAATCCTTCTAGTATTTATCAGAACTTTTTAGCTACCATTCCTATTCAGATATTTTTCAATTTGAAAAGGATTCCTCTCACTGAATAGTTTTAATATTGGACCCCTGTAACTACACGGATCATTCTCGGCAGATAATGCCTGGTTTTATAAAGATGTTAGGATTCGTAAGTCATATTGTTCGTTTCAATCTTTAATATTTCCAAAAGATTGAAGAAGATCTCACGGTAGACCGGTTAATTAGACTTATGTTCCCATTAGATACATTAGTGGATGACTTACTACAGGACAGTCCTTATGTTGCTTTCGTACATCTCGATAAGAAACGACTGATATAAGAAAAAAATATTTATACGTGTTTAGGTATTGTCCTTACTGTGTTTTGAACCCATGACTTCCAGATGCTCCCAAATTAAATTCAATAGGTATAAAAATTTATTACAAATTTATCGAAAAATTACAATTTATCGCGAACGGGATCCAGTTCGGGATCAAACGTAGTTACAATCATACATCTCTAACCTCAACTTCAAGTCTTCAAATAAATTAAAGTCATACAACAATCAAAACAACAGCGAGCTTCACATTACACATATTTTCCCATATATAAATATCTATATGTATTTATAAATACAACAACAAACATAAAGCAGCAAAGAGAACTTTGCATAAGTGATAGTGTCAACCAACCCAAAGACCCATATCGAATTCGGTACAAAAATGGCAAGCGAACCAACCATGCAAACACAACTTCGATTTACAAAATTACATACATACATATGTGTATATGTATGAAAGTATGAGAAATAAGAGTAAAAATAACAAATGAACAGTAAAAACACAAACTTGCTGCGGAACAATCCATGGTGTGAGGGTTTTCCCCTAGTGTTGGGAAAAAATCGCCAAATTACCGAAGCGAGCGTGGAGAGCGAAGACGACGAACTGAAAATAGAGTGGCTTAAAACACTGGAAATACTAGTTACTGACATTAGTGCGGCGTCGGCTGAGAAGACCAACTGAGGCCAATAAGCCACTTGTAAACAAAGCAAAAACAAATCGCACAAACAACAGCAAAGCCATATTAAGCGCCCTTTGGAACTTAAACTTCAAATTTTATGAGTAAGACACTTTAAAATGAAAACAAAAACAAATTATAAAAGCTTTTTCCGATTACCGAATGCGGCGGCGTGGAGCAAACAGTACAAAAACAAAAACAAGCACCGATGATAACCACGTGAGCGCCAATGTTGGCGGTGAGTAAGGCGTTTGAGCTGCGCTCACAGCTGGAGCGATTTGGATCAAGAAAAAGCGGTTGGGTTTGGTCGCTGGCCAGCCAGCCGATCGTGTGCTCGTCTCATGAGCGACATACTACAGCTAAATATGTAAATATGACTAGAGCTTCGACTTCGTTGACTCGACGGCGGCCGCTCATCGTTGCGACTTCAATGCGCTTTTGCGGTCGCGGTCACAGCCAATAAACAGTACATTGGTAGACGTTTAGAAGAAAACACTGGAACACGCTGAACACATCGTCGTCGTCGTCGTCGCCAAGCTGAGTCGAGTCGGTGAACGTAAAACGGCTCTTATATGAATTGCAACAACAACATACGCGACGAAGCTACAAAACAAAAAGAAAGAACGAAAGAGAACAGAGACAATAAATAAATAATTAAAATAATATCAAGTCAATAAAGGCAATATAATAAGCGCGCATATTGATGAAGAACCATAGCATAGTACAGTTTCGGGTTTGCGGAAATGTGTTGAAATATACCGTAATCAATAAAATTTAAATTCCATTAAAGACAACTGCTAAAGCCAAACACGCGAAAGCTCATAGCGAAAGGGGAGTGCAATTAAATTGGAGTGTGTGTGTGTTTGCTTTTGTTTTTGCTTTTGCCTGATTACGACGAGTAATAATCAATGACATTTAATGGCAAATACACACATTAACTTATATACAGATATATTGTCGTGCATGAAAAATCCAAATAAAATAAAATAAATAGTACAAAGTGCAAAGCAGCGAAGCCACAAAGTCGGTTGGCGAAAGCAAAAAGCAAGAAAGTATCTAAAAGTGTATGGAAATTCGTTATTAATATTATTAAGCAAATAAAGTGGATTATTGAGATTCGTTAGAGCGCAAAAACAACAAAAACAATAGTTGCAAAATAGCAGCAACAAAAACAAAAGCAATAAATAGCGAAAGCAACTACAAAAAATACAACAAATATTACAAAACTAGACGACAAAAAAATATTGCAACAACAATAACAACAAAAGTATACAAGAAGACAATTTTACAACAATATCAAAAATATACAACAACAACAAACATTTTACCACAACAACAATCAAAATTTATAACAAACAACAACAACAAACATATAAAGCAACAAAAAAATATACAACAAAATTAAAAATATACCACAACAAAAATACAGCAACAGTTCTACTACAACAACAAACATTTTACCACAACAACAACAACAAAAGTGTACAACAATATTTAAAAATATAAACAACAACAACAAACATATAAAATAAGAAATAAACAACAACAAAAAGAAAAAACTGTTCAACTCAATTTTTTTACAACAAACATAATACAATAACAAAACTCTACAATAACAACAAACATTTACAACAACAGCCAAACCAACAAATACCGAAATCTAATAAAAAAGAGATATACAACAACAACAAAAACGTCTACAAAAACAACAACAAATCTACCGTATTCGCGGAGAGATAACGCTCAATTTGCAAGGCACAGCACCTGCTGATAGGCGCACGTAAAGGGTTGCCGCACACTAAAAGGTACAATACAACAGCAGCTACAACAACAACAGCGAAAAGCGTAAGCAACGCTAATTAAATAAAAATACAACAAACGCAAGCAGCTATGCACAACAACAACAAAGCAACAAAGTAGATTATATAAATAATTTAATAATAAAAAAACAACAACAAAAAGCAAAAAAAACATATAACCGTGCACAGCGCAACTGTTCTGTAGCGGCAAGTGTGAAAATGCTAAAAAGCCAATTACACGCTTAGTAATAGAATAGGCGCGGGCGCGAGCGGCGGTGAGAAGCAACAAGTCGCAGGTGAAAAATTTAACCAAGTCGCGAATAAGAAGTTTCCAACTACAGATTACAATTATATTTGGCTACACCTGGAGCTCTTTGCACGCAATTGCTGTGCGATTTAAGCGCTAACACCGTGACCGGGGGCTAGAAGCAGCTTTAGGTTGAGCAGTTGGTAAAACAAGTCAGCGTGACCGGTGCACGTTGTGGCGACGTGCAACTCTGGGCAGTATTTTTTGCAAAGCAACAACAACAATAAGAATAATTTTAATAAGTAACAACAACAACAATTTTTTTTTTATACAACAATAATAATTGTAAAAACAACAACAATTGTAATACTAGTGATTAAAGCAAATTTTGTGATATAAGACAGCAAAACATATAGCATTACACAAAAGTGAGGTTAAATAAGCGCACATAATATATTTTTTAATTGGCGAGAAGCAAAAAATAAAAAACAACAAAAACAAAATATTTTCGCTTAAGCTCGCAAAATTTCCAAAGTGATAGCGAGGCTGGCTTACAATCATTAATTGCGTTTTAACAGCGAACAAGTAAACAAACAAACAACTAATACAGCTGTGGAAAAATAAATAAAATCGAAAGAATACGCTTCAAAAGCGTCTAGCAGATTAAACGTAATAAATAAGTGTGAAAATAAATGCAAAAAAAAATTTAAAAAATATATTAAATTGAACTTGAACACTGAGCGCGCGCTAATCACAGAGCAACTGTAAACAAACGGCATTGGCGCTTGGTGCAATAGCGAAAACAACGAATAATTAGCACAAAACTAAAAAACAACAACAACAGCAACAAGTGCAGCTAGAGTCACTTAGTCGGCGAGTCAGTCAGTAAGTCAGTCAGTGAAGTGCGCTTTAAAGGCGGTTAACTGAAAGTTAAGTTGCGCAACAGCAAAACAACAAACATAGCAACAACGAAAAAAGGCACAACAACAACAAGCACCAACTACACCGCACAAACTGGTTTTGCAGCGCAAGGTCAACCGGCTAACGCCGCCGCCAAATACAGCGAGTAGGAAAGCAATCGAAAACAAATAATTCAAACATTTGAACCGTTAATCACAGCAGCGTAGTAGGCACAGCGACACGCGTTTTCCGAAAAAAAAAACGAAAAAAATTAAGTGAAATCAAATCCTTTGTGACAGCGGCCAAAATGGAGACACAACTCACCACCTGGTTTAGTTGTAATGAGGAAACACAGTGTTACGACAGCAACAACAATAACAACAACAACAACAACAGCTGTGAAAACAATGAGACTAACAATTTATACAACAGTGACAGCAATAACACTAACAATAACAATGAGTATGAGAATGAGAATAGCAATAGCAATAGTAATAGCACTAATTATGCCAACACAACTGACGCACAAGACACATTTAATCACCGCAAGACGAGCGAACTACGCCAGACGCGCTTACAACGTCAGCACGAGCAGCTGCATCACTCACAATCACAATTAGCACTGCAATCACCTGACATTGCCAGCTCAATACAACAAACTCCAGTCGCACAAAGTGCAGAGCACGCGAACTGCGGCGAGAAGTCTACGCGTTCCACCAGTCAGACACAGCGTTTGACGCGACGCAAGCGTTTGCAACGACAAAAACCCACCGAACTGGACGATGCCGATTTTGCCTATGCCGCCGATCTGGAAGAGGAGGATGAAGAGGATGAGGAGGCGGTGTTGAAGCAACAGCAACAACCCGCTGTGTCATTGATGGACCCATTCTCTGTTGACGCGCTGCATGCCGCCACTTTGGCGGAGAAGCGCCTCAATCAATTCCAGCAACAACAACAGAGCACACCATTCGATGGACAGCCTTCATCCTTGCCGAACTGCTTTGCCAACACCGCCTCCATCACCACCTTCCACCATCATCACCAGCAACATCATCATCATCATCACCATCAAATGCATCAGCATCATATACGCGAGCGTCGTCTCAAGCATGAGGAGTCCTTCGACTCGTCGACCACCACCACAACCAACACCACCGATACGCCGGCCAGTCCGGCTAGTCCATCGTTGCGTCGCCATCATTTCGCTATGTTGAAACGTGACAATTCCACACACTCGGAATCGTCGAGCCGTTATTCGAGTGTGGATAGTTTGTTGGAGGCGCGCAAACCCGATCCGGAGGCTATATTGATTAATTTGGGTTTCGGTCCGGTCGGTTCGGAGGATATACTCTCACGCATACCGAAACGTTTTCTCAAGCCGTCACAGGTGCGCGGCATCGATACAGAGGCTTTCATACGTCGCCTGCAATTGGCCAGCAATCTTGCCGATCACAGCGTGTTGGGCTATCGTGGTCTCACCGGCAATCCGGATATACCGCCATCACGTATTGTCGCCAAAATTATGCAACGTTTCGAGGTGAACGAGCGCAAGAAGTCAATGGGCTCCATAGAGCACACCATTTGACAGCGTTAGGTGTCGGGGGAATGCCGTTCTCACCAGTGCCAAATAAGTACTTTTACGTTGATCTAACAGTGAAGACAGAAGTTGTTACTAAATGAATAATATTTAAATACATTTTTTTAACTCTTAAATAATGTTAGTAATTCTACATTTAGTTATTTCGGTAGTTTTAGTGTTTAAATGAAGTGAAAAAACAAATATTGTAATTTGCCATTGTACTTAACATCGGTTGAACATTATTAAGTTATTATAGTGAAGAAAAGGAAATTGTTACTTAATTTATTCAAAATAAAATTAATTTTAATTTTTTTAAACATTGAAAAAATATGTTTGTTTGTTACTAGCGGCCTTTGTGGGTTTATCAGGGATATCTCTGACTTTTTTTTTACAATTTTCTGGCTACGGATGCATTTCTAGATAAGTCTTTCAAAAGTTGCGTTTCAATGATATGAAGAGACCGCTGTGCTAAGTGGCCCTTTGTGGATCGTAAGGAAATGACCATCTCTCTTAACCCAAACTTTGGATTTGAGGACTAATGAGTTCCATAGTTCAACCAGCTTATCATTTTCTTTACTATTTCTAATATCTTCGACGCTAACGTCGTGTCATTGTGGTATACTTCAGCTGAATTTGTTGCACGTGTAGATTTTTGCCAGATTTTTTCTGCAGATCCAGATCTTCATTGCATTATTTGGATTTTCGGCGAGACCTGTGCTCGTGGGAACGCAGTATATCCAAATTTTTCTTAGATTCCTTAATTATTTTTACGAAATAAATAAAAATTCTTTGGTTTCCATGCAAGTCGAAATGATTGAAATTATCTGACAGGGTTACCACGGAAAATTTGACAGATTCTATTGGTTTTGAGGTCTACTTCCAATTATAATTTAATTTCTGAATCTATTTCCGGTTATTTATCGGAACCTTACCATTAAAGTTGATCTAACTGTCCTTAGGACAATCTTAAAAGTTCTGTTTTCAACTTCAAAGCTTCTTTCTCTATAGTGTCGCACTTCTTAGAATTATGTTTCTTAATGTCTTTCTTCTTTCTTAAGATTGTCGTTGATTTCGAAATTTTTTTCCGGTACTAAAGCAAAATATCATCATTAAAGTTCTTCTTCTTCTTGACTGGCGTAGACACCGCTTACGCAGTTATTGCCGAGTCCACAACAGCGCGCCACGTATCCCTCCTTCTGGCAGTTTGGTTATACCAAGCGAAGCCATGTCCCTCTCCACCTGGTCCTTTCATCGGAGTGGAGGTCTCCCTCTTCCTCGGCTTCCACCAGCGGGTACTGCATCGAATACTGTCAGAGTTGGAGCACTTTCATCCATTCGAACAACATGACCTAGCCAGCGTAGCCGCTGTCTTTTTATTCGCTGGACTATGTCTATGTCGTCGAATAACACATATAGCTCATCGTTCCATCGTCTGCGGTATTCGCCGTTGCTAATGTTCTGAGGACCATAAACCTTGCACAAGACCTTTCTCTTGAAAACTCCTAGTGCCGTCTCATAAGATGTTGACATCGTCCACGCTTCTGCACCGTAAAGTAGGACGGGAATGATGAGAGACTTGTAGAGTTTGGTTTTTGTTCGTCGAGAGAAGACTTTACTTTTCAATTGCCTACTTAGTCCATAGTAGCAGCGGTTGGTAAGAGTGATTCTGCGTTGGATTTCCAGGCTGACATTGTTATTGGTGTTAATGCTGGTTCCCAGGTAGACGAAATTATCTACAACTTCAAAGTTATGACTGTCAACAGTGACGTGGGAGCCATGACGCGAATGCGCTGACTGTTTGTTTGACGACAGGAGATATTTCGTCTAGTCCTCGTTCACCACCAGACCCAAACGCTTCGCTTCCTTATCCAGTCTGGAAAAAGCAGAACTAACGGCGCGGGTGTTGTTTCCAATGATCATTAAAGTAGATCTTTATAATTCTAGGTCTCATAAAAGTTGGTTTTGAGGTTTCGAAGAAGAATATGTAACAGTATGCTGAGAATTAAAAATTGATGTCAGACGGTGGAAAAAACTCAGAATACTTAACTATATTCAAGTTCGAAATTTTTTGTTTGAAATTTTCAATTCCTAACAAATCTAAGACCTTGTTTCTAGCACTTATTCATTGTATTCATTCGAATACCACTAATTGGGTGCCAACAAGCAGAAATTTCGAAATCACAAAATACCAACAATAATTGGTTCAATTGGCTGCTAGTATTTCCAGAGAGCAATACTATTTATGCCTACCCTGCCAGCCAAAGGTGGTGAAAAAGCTGGTTAAACCGAAGTTTTTTAAACCCACAAAAGTGGTAAAAAAGTGGTGAGTTTGCCATAGGCCAGCATAGCTGCTTGTGAGTTTTTAACCACTATTCCCCTCACACGTACGAATACAAAAACAAAACAACCCAAACGTGTACGTTGGTGTTAGTAATTGAAGAAACATGAGGGGAAAGTGGTTAGGCCTGGCTGGCAGGGTACAACAACCCATTAACATCACCAACACATACTCATATGTCACGAGCAATTATTTAAAAATAAACACGTTAATGGCTAAGAATAGATATTCAAACAATAACTTGCACACAAAATGCACACAATGGGGGTATTAGTTAAAGAAGAATGGAAAATCATGCAAAAACAACAACAACAACAATGAATGTTGTGTACCGAGTGTGTGTGTATGCTGTGCTCATTGCAAAGCAAATGCTCTTATCTCATCGAAGGTATCGACGTCAAAGGCCAAGAATGCGTAAACGGCCGCAATGTAATGTTTGTCGTTTATGCCAGTTGATGAACAAATAAATGAATTCATAGAAAAATCATAAAAAAATATTAAATATCTATTCACGCGGATGTGTATGTGGGTATGTTTGTGAGCATGTGACTTCTATAGTTTTGCTTATCAATGAGCACTTTTACACTCATTCACTCATAAAAATCTATAAAGAAAGTCAATTCATAAAAGCCACGCCCTTATTTTTACAGTCACAAACATATCATATATGTATATATGACCATATGTGGTTTTTCTTGTAAAATGTCAGGAATGTGTAAAATCTCTGAACCGCTCCTTCCTTAGCGTTGGCACTTCCATTGGGTAGCTTGAAAGCAAATGCCAATTAGTGTAAATGAATTTCAACTGCAAGCGATTGCATTGCGGTCAATCACAGGCAATTGAAAGTAATCATAAAGCGTTGCTGCAAAACGATTTTTCCAAAGCGTTATGATAAGTGCACCCAAACATACCCACATACATATGTAGAAATAAATACTTGCCTACCAATGGCAAAATGTTACAGTACAAATGTACATATTTATGAATGTTTGGCTAGAAAGATGAGCATAGGCAAAAATTATACTTATGTGCGTGCATCGTCTACAAATGCTAAGCAATAATCAGTACTTTCGAACACTCCCAGAATTAACCCTGTAGTGTCTAAATATGTTTTCAGATTTTTTTTGTTTTTGAATGATTGAGGGAGTATTTATAATGGCGAAACGCAGTTTTAAACCGTTTCTGGTACAATCCCACGACAGTCCGACCTCCGTAACATAGTAAAATCGGCAGACAGTCAGATAATTATCCAAAAAAAAAATTGTTTAATTCTCGAAGGTTGATATTTATTGTAGGTTAGGTTAGGAGTATTGGTTTTCTGTCGACGCATTTAGACTTTGGGTGGCACATTACCGAGACTAGAATACCCTCACAAGATTATGTCCACTCTGAACCATCCTGGGTCTTCATTAAGTTATATATTACAAAAAGATTTATCTTGCCTTGCATCCGTACAAAGTCTCTTCTTCTATCATTCCTTTCATTGTCATTCCTTTCAAATTTCCATAGTCGGCATATGCTACCCTTATTCCGTTCACGTTTGTCAGATAGTGGAGCTTCGGTTACTCGGAGTGGAGTTACACTGTAACTAGATGCCGGACCCAAAGTACGGCAGAGGTTTTAGATGGGCCTCGAGTCCTACCAAGGTGTTCATACTAGAGCTCTTGGTATTCGACTAATCGACTAACCGAATTAACCGAATAGGCCATTATTCGAATAATAATATTCGGTTTGCACTATTCGGATAGTCGTCAGTCATCGACTATTCGATTAACCGCTCATTTTCGACTATTCGGTTAACCGTTCTTTGTCGACTATTCGAATAGTGCAAGTTCATTAATTTTCTTATTTTTATTGAAAAAAGTGAAACATTAAAACTAACAAAAAACTCGCTATTTTTTATGGCTGTCATACCAACACTGTTGTTGTTTCACATGCAAAATTAAAATGTGACTGATACAACACTGCGTGGTATGTTTCTTGAGTTCGCTATTCTATACCCCTTCCCACTTGCTGCCGAATTTTTTCGGTTTTTTGCGGTATATGCCTAGTACTGCAGTAACCGGTTACTTTTTGGAACCGGTTTTTTTTTGGGACACACTCGAGACAGTGTGGGCGGTCGGTGGGTGGGGCTTTGGGGCGTTTTGGGGCAAAACTTCGACGAGTGGGTAGTCCGTTTTCTGTGAAGAACCGGTTTTTTTGGGTCGGTCAGTGGTCGGTTTTGCTCGTGCCCTTCTGCCCGAACACTTCTCAACCGATTTATACCGCAAATTGTATATATCTGGAAAATACGGACATATATCTGGTTTTGGCCTTAGCAAAAATCACTATGTTTTTTTTCATTTATTCGAATAGTGACAGTATAACTATTCGAATAACCGCAGTAGAACGACTATTCGAATAGTCGGAACATTGCGACTAACCGAATAGTGCTAACCGGTTAATATTCGTACGAACGGTTACAAACCGGATATTCGAATAATCGGTTTTCAGGTTAATCGAATAATTTTAAGAGCCCTAGTTCATACCACAAGCCAATTAGGGGTTAGGCCGTCATGGCAGGTATCCACGTTAATAAAAAACACTAGCTATTTCCCGGAGTCCATGGTAGATTTGTAGTGAAATATAATGCTAGTGCCACTTATGGCTCAAGGCTGTCTTTCACTATCTTCGCTGAGATCCTAAGAGACTTTAGGGATTCTATCTGTTTCAACGATAAATCGGAATGGACCCGGTCAAGGACTGTCATGACGCTTGTACTTCTTAAACAGGGGAACAGATTCTCTCTACAACTCATTTAATGCAACACTTCTACCAGCCATTCAAATAATGAGAGGTCCACCGAAATGTAGTAGCTTCACTTCAAGCTTTTAAGAAAATCATTCTACGAGACGAGTATCGATATCGTTTCAGAATAAAAATCGTGTAACGAGTGTTGTCTATACAATGGTATTCTTAAAAAAAACAGCAAGATGGGAACCTTTCTTCAAATAGTCGCTGTGAGTTCATGCGGAGGTTTCATTTAACACCTACTAATGAATTCATTACTAACACTTAGTGAAATGTTCGAACCCAAAAGTAGTAGTGACTCAAATTGAATATTCCAGGCTCAATCGGTCTATACAAAATATTCGACTTTCAGTGTCAATTAAAAAAAGTTTAATCTTTTGAAATGATAATAAACCGTTTTCGACTTTAACTTTGCACTAAAGGGTTAATTTAGCTATAATTAATAGTTTTGAGTATGATTTGAATTTACAGGTGTGTTGTGTGTATAACATATAATATAGAATGCGCTCATAGGAAAATACAAACACACCGAGAGGAACTTCAGTTTCAGTATTATGCATTATTCAGTCAAGAATTCAATGAATCAATTTCGAACAAACCGTTCATGCATACATACATATGTACTATATATAACAGTTCAGATGATATAAGTACATGAGCACATATATATTTGTATTTTATTTGCAAATGCTAATTGAACATTCTGTTTATTCTGAAATTCATGTCAACCGTTAAAATGTAAAATTCAGTCAGTTTGCCCACTATCTTCAGCCACGGGAAACTATTTATGTCATTTGTGAAAAAAAAAAAATAACTTTTGCATTTACATACATCTGTATGTATGTGCATATTTCTTGAATTGATTTGACATCCTTATACATATAAACATTTAGTTTCCTCAGTTTTCAATCGAGAAAAAATGTGAATTTAAAATTTTCGTTATTTTAATTCATTTCGTTTTTCTTTAAACCCGAATTGTGAGACGTCTTTGGTCACGTAGCAGGTGTAACTGTGAAACAAAAAATAATTGTTGAAATTTTTTGAATCTCCGATTTTTTATATGTATGTATATACATATGTACGTTTGTATCGACTTGTACATTTTGCATATTTCCCGATTATTCAACAATGAATTAACGTTGTTCTAACAATATTAAATGGTTCTAGCAGTCTTCTCTCGGAGCGAACCCGGATTTTAAAGTCAAGTGCTATCTTTATAATAATATTAAGCTATTAAACTCCACTACATCACAAAATTAATTTTTATAAAATTTATTGGATTATTTTATAATAAAAAAACATAATTAAAGAATATTATTAATAAATAATAAAAAGTCAACTTCACTCCCCAAATATATATTTTTTTTTACTTTTTTTCAATTAGAATTTCAAGTTGCTGTAGCATTTTAATCTATAAATAAAAATTCTTTAATTGCTCTAAATCTTCCAACGCGAATTTCACACTGTTACATGCATACGCACACGTCTACATACGAGGGTAGCGTTTTATATTTCTGGACTAAGAATGGAAAATGAAAATTAATGGTTAAAAAACAACTTTATTGTGGTTATAAATATTCGTTATAAAACATTAACTTCGTTTGAATCGATGTTCGAAGCATTTTCCCAGTTCGAAATTTGTGTCGAAAATCGTTTACCACATGGTACATACATTTTTTAAGATGCTGAGAAACAATGGATTTTATTGGAGTCCAAAGCAGCTATCTATTAATTCAATATGTGATCAGATAAAAATTAGAAACAGAATTATTTCGAAGTTGTGATTGTCAGGATAAGCAATGATACAGGTCTCTTTCTATACCAATGCCCAGAAAAGGCAGTTTTTTATTTTTTTAAGTCACTGTAAACAACAACAATTGATTAAAGTGCTAGAAATCTAAATGGCCAGAAAACTACACAGTAACCCTTTTACACAAACATTAATTGTTTGTTGTCCAACATTTTTATTGAAGTATCTCCACGCGCCACTCAATGTCATGACTTAAACCGAGACAGGTTTTGACATATTGTACTTGTATAAACAAGTATGTACAAATATGCATGACTAGAGGCGAATATCTAAGCTAAAATCCGAATTTTCAGCTGCAGTCACACACAAAAAAAACTCGAGACGTTTCTGGACTATTTGAACATTGTAATCGCCAAGTGTGAAGAGCAATTATAAAAACTTAAACAAATTAAAAAAATAACAATTGAATTAACACATACATGTACATATATATTCGTGTCTGTTCAGTATCTACATATGTACAAACATACCTAGTTAACATGCGAGTTCTGAGTGATGAGTGCAATATTTTATAATCGCTTCAAGAAGCTCCATTTTTCGAGTTGGCTGTAAGTTTGCAATATAAAGAGTTAACAATAAAGCTTTATGTGTATAAATATAAATACTTATTAACTTAATATACAGAAATATGTATGTAGATATTTCTCATTGCTGGCAATTAACAAAGAATCAAACAAGTTCGTAACTTATCTGAGTCGTCGATCATAATTTATAAAATCTTGATGAAACTTTCATGAAACGCTTACCTCCGGATAGCAATCTTTCTATATTGGTATATTGAGTATATCGTACCCCAGCTGCACTCTCGAATCGGAGTACTTCCCAAGCGAATCTTTGTGCAGTAGCACACTGGGAAGACGGCTTGATTCATTACAGTTTCCGGTGAAGTACGTCCACTCCCAAAACCTTCTCCAAAATAATTATAGAATAATATAAATAGCACTTTGTGTAATTTCCACAAAAATCAAATGCTTTTATTTAAAGAAGCTTTTAGAATTAAATTTGCTGACTCGCTGGACAACCAAAACATTTCCGACACAACAGCGCCATCTCACGTTTATCCACCATATTTGTGTGTAAAACACAAAGCTGTCATAAAACAATTTTCAAATTATACCCAAAGATGTCGCAACAACTGCCAGCTGTCATATGTTATTTTAATACATTTCTCCTTTGTTTTGTTTTGATATTCTTTGCATATTTATTCCTACATTATTTTCATGTGTGTTTTTGTGCCGAATTGTGTTCACTGGTGACTGGTTTCAAAGTCACCGACGTCGCTTTAATTATATATGTGCAAATCAGACACTTTCCAAAGCGCAATTGCATTTCAACCAACGAGCTTGCTACGTTTACAAACGCTCCAACAAAGTTTACACACCATTGGCTTGCGAATTTAAGTTAAAATTTTCGCTAATACATATTATATTCTTGTGATTTTTCTATTAATTTTTTCAAAATGTGCGGAATTATTTACAATGGCGTACAAACGCGTAGCCCAACCAACGCTACAGCTGTCGCAGCTACGACAACATGTCTGTCTGGAGCACAACAGCGTCTGGAATAGAGAATGCTTTGAGTACACAACAACAGCATCAACAATTCAAGGCAATCCATTGCACAAGCAGTAATAGCATACAGAGTGCTACTGCAGGTGGTAACAGTGGCGCAAACAACAATCAACACAGTAAAATCTTAGCCAGTCAAAGTCTAACAGCTATTGGTAGTCTCGCACATCTGCACAATATCAATCATTCACCAAACGGCAGTGGCAATACAAGCAGTTCCGGCACTGGCACGGGTAGCACACCACATTTGGGGCAACATTTTCATACTTCTGCACTATCGGCGGCGACAGCAACTATAATTGCCGCCACAGCGGCATCACTAGCTTCTTCTGGACATACCAACACACATAACAATAATAACAACGGCAATCACAACAACAACAATAATCATTCTAACGCATATCAACGTAATAATAGTATTACTCAATATACACCACCGAATTCGCGGGTAAGTATGGGGTCATGTGCTTTATTGGGGAGGGGCAGCTAGCTGCACGACAGGCTTAAAATTGTATATTTCATATTAAAATATTATTTATTTAAGATAACAAACAAATAAGCGATTGTTGTTGTGTGTGTATGCGTATACGTGTTGGTCGTCAGCGAAAGCGACCGGTGGCTGCCCGAACAGTACACTGAAAAGATGTGGCGCAGTTAAGCACAACATTTCACCTGCTTACAAGAATATATATAGCCAAACGCTGGCTATTGAACGTGTGCGGGTGATTGCACTTGCACAAAATACAAGTCAAACCGGGAAAGCTAATTATTTTCGAAAATGTTTTTGCAAAAATATAATATACTGTCGCGCTTACTTCATATTTTGTCGAAATTCGAGTTTGTCTAATAAGTTTAATTGCAAAAGTCAACAATCGTGTATTTGCACAGCGAAACTTTTGCATGTAAAACTTTTACCTGCTTCACTTATTCATATATGTACGTTTGTTTGAATGTACGTAATTTCGTTGCCATATTTGCAAACATATCACGTTGTGGGCGTTACTTTTTTATTGCGGAAATTGCTGTGTACGCAAACTTAAACAGAAACTCTCTTGCTTTAGGGAAATTGGTGGAATAAGAGATTAATTTAATTGTAGAGATATCAGCGATCCGATAAAAATTGAATTTTCATAAATAGACATCTCATGCTTATAAATTTTGTTCAAATCAGAAATAATATATAAAAAATTAAATAATTTTTTTCTAAATCTGTTATATAATCTACTTAAAAAAGCCAAAAAACCATACTCTAACCACAATACTTTGTTCTCATAGTGTTTTTGTTGCATTCTACTGTGAAATTTTATTGCTTAATAATGTATGTATAAACACTGATAAAAGACCAACCCAAATTAATTATATGTTATTGAATCACGCTCACTGTCTGGATACCGAAATACATTCGTATAATTACAATACGTATCTACATACAAACATACTTATTAACATATACATATACATATTTGTACAATAGAGCTTACAGAGAAGACGTGATTAACCGTGGCGCTTTATGAAAATCAAATTTTATAAATAGTTGCCTCGGTCAGAAAAAAATGAAAAACAAAAAGCTGCAGTTTCTTAACCCGGTTGCACGCCTGTAAAGGCCATCGGCATTTGTTAGCAATTTAATTGGTCCGTAAAAAATGTTTTTTTTTTTCTTTTAATATACAAAAATGAAGTTGGAAAAAAATTCGAAATATTTTAAATAAAATGCATTTCTGCAACACTTAGAATGTGCTAAAGACGGAAGGTAGGCCAAACAACTTTTATTCCATTTTCGTATAAGCAAAGCTTTTATTTAATGCCAAGAAATGTGGTAACACGCTTTTCAGGCACGGCCATTCAAGTCGTCGGATTACATACATACATACAAGCCTTTAATTAACAATTTGCGGCGGCGTACAGAACCTTAGTTTTAGTTTTTTTGTTAGTAATTTATTTATATTTTTTTGTTTTTGCTGACTGACTGCATTAGCATGTGATTGCTGTTGTTGTGAATGTCTGTTGTCTGTCGCATGCGATAACAAGTTTTAATGTTTTACCTTTTTGTCAAAACCACGAGTAACACACTTTGATAAAAATAAATGCCGAAATTGAAGCTTCATACGTGGTTGATTTTACAGACAGACATGCATATGTATGAGTAGCTGTATTCATTACATACTGTTATTTTATTATAATTATTCACGCTTTGCTCGAAGCTTCTGTTATTTGTTTATAAACATTCACCGCTTTTGAATTGTGAATATTCTTGAAAGTCTCTTCAAACCAGTTAAAACCCATAGCATAAGCATAAGCGTATATCAATATTTTTTGTTATGTAATGTATTACATACTAATTACAAACATTCAAAATCATTACTGAAAAAATATTTATTTTTTTCATGTTTATAAATAAACAAAATTTATAATCAAAATATAAATCCAATTATCGACGTCACATGTACTACAAGTGCAATAAAATAATACTCATTTATTTCCCCCCCACGACACAACACAATAAATAAGTGAAATCCACACACCATAAACACAAATTGTTTGATCTCTTCGTAATTCAGCCATACACTAATTAATGTCAATCCGGAAATCTGCACTTACTAACATGTTTAATGACAGATTAGTTTTCAATTCAATTGGAAAATGTGGGAGAGAAATACTTTAGTGTTCATCACCGAATAAATTCGCAGCAGCAAAAACAACACAAACACCAACCAACCGTTAGGCACTTGTAGTATGTAGTGAAGTCAATGAAATTCCGCTTGACTGCATCAGCCATTCAGATATTTTTTGAAATACTTTTTTGTATTGTTAACTTTGCCGGGAATTGCTTTATTGCGTTTTACAATTCACTTTGTTTGTGTCTATTGTTTTCATTACCTTTTTTGATTTCCCAGCGCACACCACAATCATTCATAAAACTTTTTTTTCTTCTACTCGCTTATTAGTTATTACATATGCTTATGTTTTTCACAACTGTAATTCATCAAACAGTTAGCTAGATTTGGTAACTGTTGATTTGTAAAGCTAATTATGTCCGTATAAGTACATAAATATAGAATACTTGATATGGCTTTGTTTTTTAGATGCGTATATAGTGAGTTGAGAGTTATAAATATATAAAATCGTAGGATCATAAGTTCATATGTTCCTTAAGGAAGTATATAATTAAATATATCAATTTGTAAGTCTAAGAAAACGAAAAGTTAGCCTAATCAGCTATCTACCGAGCTGAATAGCCATATAATAGAAATTTTAACTCTAAGGGTTTTGAAGATATAACTTTTCATTAATATTTACCATTTTTAGAAAATAGTCATATCGTAACACCGTATCATATATACAATGACTCAGTTGGAAGTTCCTGTGTAATAACTTCCCTAACTTATCCCATGATGACAACTGAATGATGAACTAATTCTCCCAAAAATATTTCTAGGTTAGAAATTTTTTTTTTTTAATACAAATGTTATATATTGTAAAGTACCGTTTTACTTTTATATTCATACCATTAAAAAAACCAAATAAACAGCCAAAAGCCCCATAAACGATATTATCATAATCTAAAAATTGGCGAGATAAACTTACTAATTTGGCAATGCGTGCTGGCTATGGTGATTTATAAGTCAATACTGATAAGTATTAATACTAATTGATTATGATTGCTGTAGGGATTCAAATTACGGTAGCATATCGTGACGTTATGCATATCGGGTATCATATAGATAAATATAATTTTATTTTTTTTTTTTTTAGTTTAGGGATATTATTTCATAAAAGAAAGGGAGAATGATGAGGCCTATCATGCCAAGTTTTTGTCATAGAAGTGTAGAAATGCTTCGTGACCCTTGACATCATCTTAGCTGAGCTCGACTCGATAATTAAATAGAACCGTCGTGGAAATGTATGTACTTCATCGCATAACCTTAATATTCTAAAACTACAATTGTTTGATGAATGCTAGGTTGGGAACCGCCTTTAGAAGACTTTGAATATAGTATGTCTACTGTCCGCCAATTATTTTAAATTAACTTCAAATTAGTAATAGTTAATGGCAAATTCGTTTCATATATCTTATAAGTCGTGTTCATTTCAATTGATTAGCAGATATTTTATAAATATCTACATTTCCTAGGTAAATTTTCAGCATAAATACACCTGGGTGTAAATGCATATATTAACCCCAAACGTCACCGCCTACCAATTAGACTTGTGATTCGAAGCGATCCACCAAAAGATCGTTCACAGCATATTGTTGTTGTTTTTGCTTTTGTTTTTTTTTCTCGATTTTCTCACCTATCAGTCAAGTATGCAAAATAGCTAATTTCAAACGATTGATTTTATTAGATATTTGCACTTTTGTGCGCTGTTCTCTACCTTTATCTGTTTTTTGTTAATTTTATTGCGCTCACGTGCTGCCAACACAAATTGTTGCCGTTCTGCCAATTACGACAAACAAATTTACATTACATTTGTTGTTTTTGGCTGACACTTTGTCACATTTGAACTTCCAATTTTCAATTAAACGCCCAAGCGATCGATTTTTCGCCCCAAAGAACACACATATGTAGATGTTTGTTTGCATATAGTGGGTTATTCAATCGCCGGTACATATGTACTAGAGGTCTTATGTGAATTTATAGCTACACAAATAAATTTTGTTCTGTTGTTGTTGTTGTTGTTGACTGGCTATTACTTGCTACTACTTTAGGTGGACGGACCACCGTTGTTGTGTTTATTTAATTGACTTTTAATACTCTGCTTTTCACATCCCATCGCCTCCGTATCAGCGCATTCACAACTCATTCAGTTGTTAACGTTTGCCTGCAGCGCGTGTTGTCGTCGTAGAGCGTACAAGCGATTTCGATCATTTCTCGGTGATCTCGACGCGAAAACGCCACTAACGTGTGCTAATATGAAATAGAAATAGTTTTGAGAAGAAAAAAAATCAAAAAAGTATTTTAAATGTGTTCAAGAAAAATTTAAAAAGTAAATAAAAAAATTTAATACAAATTAAGAAAGTAAAAAAAAATATATTTTTATACAAAAATTAATGCAATAAACAAATTAAATAAATAATTTAGCGTAAAATAAAATAAAATTGAATTATATCAAAAAATGCTTAGGCCGTCAGTCAGCGTCCCTGTCATAGCGGTATTTTGTGTTTATGCATCGTTTATGCGAATAATTTTAGCAATTTCACGCCCACAACTGCGCCAGCCACCTTTTACTCACCAGCCAAACTATGCGCTGTGTGTGTCATCAAAAGCCGGCTAAGACGGCTAAACAACCAAATTGCAGCATTGCACGCCTGCCACGCTACAACAACAAAATAAATAATAAAAATAAAATAAAATTTGATAGAAACTAACTAAACTAAACCAACTAATTAAGACAAAAACAGTGCGGTTCAACATTTTAGTGCAATTTTAAAGCTAAATATTGCCAAAAGAGATTCCAGCACCAGCAATATCCCACCAAAGAAGTCGTGAAACAGCATGTTAATTAATGCTAAAAAGCTTTTAAATTAATATTTATAGACAGGCTTGTGAAATAAGCGCCAATAATATGTGCTAAACATAAATTAACATACATACAAACATAATAATGAGTGTATTTAACTAAAAATATGAAGAAACAAACGAAGTGAGCAATTCGTGCTAACGAACCGACGTTAAGTTCTCCTTCTGTCGGCGCTTTTTCATATACATCAATATTGTATATGTATATTTATTAAGCCGCGTACATAGATTTCTACAAAAGCTTTGCCTTCCGCGCTCACTTAATCTTTATCAATGTACACGACTTGAAAATGTTATAATTTTTAATAATAAATTACAACAATGTGTGAGCGCCGCTTTGAGTAATAAACACCCCGCATTTGTGCTCTCGTCATCAGAGTCTATTGATTGAAATGACTCGACATTGTCGACACACTGCCGCAGTTTAGCCACTGCCCACATTGACAAGCGGCAAAACGGCGTTTTCTAAATTAAACAATTCGAATTTTTAATTAGACCTTACGTTATCGCCAACAACGCGCTGTTCTATTGAAAATATTGTATAAAAATTTGAAGGATATTCAACATTTATTCGGAAAGTCAGTGCTGTGTTGTGTGACAACAAAAATTAAATACTCAAGTATATTACAAATTTCGCATAAGCAAGTGATTACACTCATTTCTGGATGTGAGCCGCTAAATGTGTTTATTTTGCATAAAAAAACAAATTAAAAAAATCATTTTTTTATCCACGCGAAAGTTGAACGCCAAACAAAACTGTGCTGATTTGTGTATTTGAATGTGTTAATTGTAAAAAATAATATCAGCAAACGCTGCAAATTCAGTAGAAAGTGTTTTTGAAGCTGCTGATAAGAGAGTACCTACAACAAAAAGCAATTTTTGCGAAATTTTATTAAAATTATTTAATATTGTAGAGGTTCGGTGATATTATGGAAGTCTATAAAGTATAAAATAAAAGTCTACTTCAAAAAGAACAAAATTGTTATGTTGTCATAGTTCCGTTATAAAAATGTTTCACATAATGTAGTATACAAAAGTTAAATACATATATATATATATATATATGTATATATTATACATCTTCTTCTACATATTTCTACACCAGCACCTTTATCTCTCTGTATGACGAAAATAATAATAAAATTGTGTTTCATTGTAAAACATATTTTTGCGATGTTTGTTTGCAATGATTGTTTTATACAGTGACGTTGCGATTAATATAGTCATGTACCCTTGCAAATTCTTGCCACTTTTCCAAAAATAATATATTTAAAATTTTTGTCAGCAGTTTTTGCATTTTGGTACAATTCTAACCTAAAATTTTATCTTTTGTTTTGGAAAATAGCAAGATAAAATTGAAATAACGGTAAATATGGTTAGTACTGCCGATATCTTCAAGTTGTAACAAAAATCTACGGCAATTTTGAACATCAAAAGCTGAAGTCCAGCTTAAATGTCCACTGATGACCGACAAAAATGTTTCCAGCTTAAAATTTCCCCATTAATTTTTTATATATAGTTACTACAAAAATAAAATTATTATAAATTTATATAAAACAGTGTCCGCATAAGCTTTTAGCATTACTCATCATCATCAAACATTGATTTGAAGCCATTAAGCTTTTTATATAATTTGGTAGGCAATCCGAGATGATTTTATGATTAAGTATGACTCCAGCTTTAGTAGAAAAGTATATGTAAATAATTCTTCAAAATAGATACTTTTCTAAAAAAATATTCAGGCTCCAATCCTTCTATTAAACATAATATAAATTTTCAATTCGTAACAAATTTCGTTTTAATGTGCTAATCTAGTCCATTGTCCTAAGCAAGGCTTCGCTTTCAAAATTTATTCTGAGAGTGTAGAAAAATATATTGAATTTCTTTCTTCCTGTCTCTATTGAAAATACATTTGAGTGTATAAAAAGTTTTAGATTGACATTTTAATATAAAATGGCGGCTATTGGGCCATTCTTCGAAATTACCTTGTTCAAGAGATCCTCTTTGAGAACATGCGAACATTTTTTTAACCATATCAACAAATTGAATAATGTTTTTAGGTCTCTAAACTTATTAAGTTATAAAGTCATGAATCCAAAGCCTAAAACTTTTGAATTTGAAGTTAACAATCAGATCTGCCATCAGAAGCTCTAATTAAAAAAATCGTTAATGGTTAATTTCGAGCGTTAAGAAACCAATATAAGTATATTTTTTAAATTTAGCAAATATTGAAACGCTTTTGAAAATATTATTGTTTAGAAAATAGCAGTTTTTGAATCACCTCTACTTGAAAATTTGCAGCGTTACTCTTGAAAAATACCAAACTATAGACTCACAAATATAAATACGCATAAATACATGATTTGTGCTCTCGCAAGAGAATTCATAAGAAGTGTCTTTCAAAATTGCATTTTGTGATGCTTTAATTAAAAACATATACAGATTAGTGCCGCAGTGCCCTTAATTAAACAAGAAAAAATACTATTTAGCTCATAGCAAAACAGCAAGCATTGCGAATTTAGAGCTAACGAGAAAATAACTTATACATACAAATAAGTGTCGTTCGTTTTTGGTGGTCCCGACTCAATTCTTTTACCTTCAAATGTTCGCCACCATACGCCATCTGTTGGGTGGTGGCGCTGCTGCCGCTCAAGCGGACACACTCACACATGTGCGCGAACACAATGTGTCGTCTGCGAAGAAGCCGCCAACAACAAAAATGTCAAAAAGATTGCGACAACAACAACAACTCGAACAGATGCAACAAATGCTATTGCTCGACACTGAAACCTATTCCAATTTGCGTTATGAGCGCACCAAACTCAGTCACAGCAGCCTGCTGCTGCATCAGATCGCACAAGACAGTACAACGGATGAGTGTAACGGTACGCTCGATACAATCGTGCCACTGACATTTGCCTCCGCGGCAACACCGATAATATTGCCTAGCGGTTATAGCGGTACAACGCCTGCTGATCGGAAAAACGCCACGATAACGTCTGGAACGCGATTGCTTCCCGAAACGAACGTAACGCAGCTACCGCTACCGACGTCAACGCGACAAACACCTTCATCGCCGCCACCATCTACAACGGACAGCGTGCCACCTGCCCTGAGTGGTGGTGGTTATTCGACGTATTTGCCACACGATTACAGTCTCTGTGATTCGTGTCGTCCGCTGCGTTTTCAGAATACGCTTACAAAATCCGGTAGTCCCAGTTCGGTGTCGCAAAAAAGTTATAGCGCGAGCTCCGGGCGTTATCACAATTTAAATTCGAGTTCGAGTAATCGTTTTAATTCGCTGCCACCGTCGTCGCTCGTCACACCAACACCGCCGCCACAAAATACACAACAACAACAACAATCGTCGACACAGCCAGCATCAGCGTTTCGCAGTTTTTATCCTTTCTCTCGTTTACAGCCACGACGCACGACCAGCGCCAGCATGTCGCAATCCGGAGACGATCTACACTCGCCCAGCTATCTGTCCTGGCGTAAGCTGCAGTTGAGTCGCGCCAAACTAAAGGCATCCAGCAAGACGTCGGCACTACTTTCCGGTTTTGCCATGGTGAGTATGAAATGACTTTGAAAATCATTTTAGAATTTGTTTCCACGAAGCTCATCTATATTTACTTTTCTTCTTGTAGTCTCATTTATCTAATCGACATGTTGCTTAGTAAAATGTAATTTTACTTCATGTCCGCTTACGCACATACAAACAGCTGTATTGTCGTCTTCGTCACATTCCTATAAAGTCACATGAGACCTTGAACCCTTTGCGCAGCTAATAAATTCTGCCATGTCGTTTGATATTTTTAGTTCCCAAGCAAGCACACAATTTGCAGCCATCTTCTTGAATTAAAATATTCATGCTATCGCTCTTTCATCTACAAAAACTAAAATAAAAGCAATAAAAATCAGCAACAACAACATTATTAGTTCTTCATTATTTGCACTTGTAACCGCAAGAAGAATTCTATTCAATTAAATTTATAGAAACAACTTCCTGTCCCTCAAAGTACAGCGTCGTCTACCCGGTTCTCAAGCAGTCATGCTGCGATTTCATGTGTTTCATTAAATATTTCTCTGCCATTTGTCTCACATCTGCATTGTTCTACGTTTCGTTCGGTTTGTTATTCTTAGTTTTGGCAATGCAACGCGCATTAATTTGGTCTTCTCATGTGCAGCCAGTCAGAAAGTAATGCTAGCATTTAAAATATATGTAATTACTAAGTGCAGAAATGTTTCCCACAGTTAATGTTGTCTAATGACTAACTAAACACCTGATTGATACAATTTATTCATTTATTTGTATGGTGGAATTGGACGCAGTTAACTGTTACTGCAGTCCATACGTATATATTTTGACTTATTAAGTTCAAATTAGCTCCAAGGGGCTGGTATTCAAGTTAAATGTCATTTCTTTTAAGCATAAAAGTAAGTCCAAAGTCCTAATTGTGGGTTTTTCTATAAAATTAAGTACATTTTAATTGCTTATAATTAATTTGAGTCGTTCCGACCAGTTTTGTTAGGTTAAGCTGAAGAGACGATCTCGACTGACACATTCCGACTCTTTAGAAATGAACTCAATACATAATTATTGCATCATTTGATTCTTTTTGAAACATCTGACCGACAGGCACTGAACGCCATTCACAGAGAAACTATTAAAATCTTCATTGATCCTCTCCCCGTGATTGGCGTAATTAGAGTTAAATCACCATCTATCGCAGACACCGACCTCGAGTTGCCTCGCGAAGGGTGACCCGGTCAAATTTGTACTCAATTAACCTCACCCATTTAATAGCCCTCTCCCTTTGTTCCGACACTGTCGAAACAGCTCGTTTTCCGAGCCTCCCAATTGATGACTTCTATGAGAATATTTCTTTAAGTCCCTACCCGTGAATGGCGTACTTGAAGTCAAATCACCACCTTTCGCAGTCACCGACCCCGAGTTGCCTCGCGAAACTTGAGTCATCCTGTTGTTGTTGTTGTTATTGTAACGGTTATCCGTCCCTGCTTGAAAAGAGAAGCTTAAGTCTAGTTGTCGTCGAAATCATCTAACGGGAGGCCCAGCTTGAGTCATCCTCGCGCAACTTCGTTCTGGATACTGTAGTTGATCACTCGTGATACTAACCACCTCTTTGCATACTCAATTAACCTCACCCATCTACTAGCAACTAATTCAAAATTATTTTCGTAAATAATTTTTTCGAGGTTATATTCGTTAACAGATCTCAAGACGCTCACTGTAAGGCATTTATCATTTAGCCGCATTCAAATACTCGCATTTTTTGTTTTGACAAATACTAATATGTTAAACATAAGAATCGAAATACATAAATTCATATAAAATAGAGTTCAAAATAAAAGGTCAACAGGTCAACGCAATCGATTCCATGCTACAAGCAATTAAATTCAATTAAACAATTTCACTTGTAATTCTAGCATAAGCATATACAAATGTACAAATTCACTTACTCACACCACTTATTATCACCTACAGGTCGCCATGGTTGAGGTCCAATTGGATAGTAACACCAAAGTGCCTGCCGGCATGCTCGTCGCATTCGCCATCTGCACCACACTACTCGTGGCCGTGCATATGTTGGCGCTTATGATCAGTACTTGTATATTGCCGAATATCGAAACCGTTTGTAATTTACATAGCATCTCATTGGTGCACGAGTCACCACATGAACGCCTACATTGGTATATTGAGACGGCGTGGGCCTTCTCCACGCTACTCGGACTGATACTCTTTCTGCTCGAGATCGCCATACTTTGTTGGGTGAAATTTTATGATTTAAGTCAGCCAGCCGCTTGGTCGGCATGCATTGTACTTATACCGGTGATGATAGTCTTCCTAGCGTTTGCGATACATTTCTATCGTTCGTTGGTTACACACAAATACGAAGTGACCGTTTCGGGTATACGCGAGTTGGAGATATTGAAGGAACAAATGGAACAGGATCACATCGATACGCATCATCATCATTTGCATCGTAATAACGGTTTGAATTATGGCGCCAGTGGTGAAATAGTTTAACACACCACAAAAGTTATAAGTAGCTAATGGTGAATTTTGTTTTAAAACGGGAAATACACTTTTTGCATATTTGCACCGACGAACGAGACATTTGTTTGTATGCGACCTCATACATTTAGGCGATAAAGTTTTTATACGCTATACTTTTTACACGTATATATAGACATTGATAGACGGTTTTAACAAATAAATATATATAATACATTATGTGTAGGTTATAGACATTTGTTATTGTATGTGCACGAAAAACTGAATTGAATTGAATTCTCAAAGAATTCAAATACAATTGTTGTGATATTGGTAAATGCGTTTGAATTTCAATTACGAAATGCATTTTGGCATATCTACTTTGATTTAGCGCTTCATTATTTTTGTAATATTGTAATCATATAAATTTCTATAATTGAAATTTTTGTTTATAAGTCTTAAAGTAAGCGTTGTTAAAGCAAAAATTTGTGCACATTGTAAATTAATGCGTTGCCAAGCTGCGCAAAGTTTAATTATAATTAAATTTTATTAAAACAGCAATATTCTAGACTTACGCTGTGTGAGGGTCACTGACAGTTGACGGTGTAGAGCGCCATAATATCAATAATAAATGCAGTGGAATTCGAATATGTGCTTCATTCAGCTGCATATCAACTGACAGTGATTCTTGCACATTATCCATCAAACTACCTTAATTTACTTAATTTTTAATATACTACTTTTAACATAGTTTTAAGAGATCGTAATTAAAAAGATTGTATATTGAAGAAGATAACCAATGGTAATTGATTCGACAGCAAAAATTAATACATAATATTTTTTATAAAATAAAGATAACTAAAAAATATTCGTTTGATGTAAATATTTATTTGCCGTTCGGATAGTCGTTAAAACTACAACAACAACAGCAACAGATATCGTAAATGAGAGAGAAAGTTCGACTCGCCAAAAGTTCAAAAGGGGAGATTCGAAACGAACAAAATATATATAACTAGTTGAACTTGCATAACTCGAACTCTTGAATTGGCGATATAAGTCAAATTTCATACAAATTACCTTCAGTAACTCGAAAGTCTCTCTAATTCGAAGTTTTTTGTAGATTATGGTGATTCGAGTTAGGGTAGTTCAACTGTAAACAAACAAACTCTATTTTATATAAAACAATTAAATTTGTTGTGCTTTTTACAACAACACATTTTTTGAAAATATTTTTTACAATACGTGATTTTAAAACAATAACAAAAATGTAAAAAAAAATTGCGCCTAAAATTATGCACTACATTTTATTACGAATGGGCAGCACTTGACAATTTTTTCGCTGAGATTTGCAATATTCCTCTTGCTTACATTTTTCTTTTCACAACTTGGCCACACTAGCGGCGTACGAGCGAATGCATAAATATGAAAATTCGCTCTATCCAATTCGACAGTCTTTTTTGACATTTGCCAAGAAAAGGTTAAAATCCACAACTCTTGTGCGTTTCTTTCGCCAAACCAGTTTTTTTAAACAAAGCTTAAACAGAGCTATCAAATTAATTTTCCAACTTTTTTTTCAAGTGAATATAAGTTGCAACCATTTTGTGTAAAAATGCCATCTAACATGAATAATAAACTGTAAGTAAAAAAGAAAAGAATAAAGTGGCAGTGAATGCGAAGTTTCCAACAAGAAAAATCAATGTAGTGAAAAATGTAGAATAAAATGAGTAAATAGGAACGAAATAAATTTCAGTGATTGCAATGCACCATGATATCGTTCCATAAAATGATGGCAAAATTTTAAAATGGTTGTATTTAATTATTTTTTTAGTCGTATATTTTGTGATATGTAGTAGTGTTTCAAGTGAAGAGTTAATCTGGTATAAATCATCTAATTGGTTTGTTGCTGTAGTGTAATGTGGGAATACCGTTCAGTTGCTGTGGTGGTGTTGGTCAGAAATGGAATAATACCGTTATGTATTTATAAATTACTAAACGAAAAGTAATTACCCAGACCTTGTGTCCCTTCCCCACATTCCCAGGCACGTGTTCGTTGGTTATACTTCACGTGCGAATTAGTAATTGTAGATGATTGCAAAAATTTATGCACATACATAAGTATGTATGTATGGAGGTCATGCGTAAGTAAAGTAAATGAAATACTATATGAATTTCAAATACTTCGTTGCTTTAGCGTTGTTTTTTTGAAATTTTTATTTCTTTACTTTATTATTACTAAATATGTACTATATTTGTGTGTGTGGCGCGCTGTATGTGCCGAGCCGTCATAGCAGTCATTACGTGTCGTTGCGTTCGTTGTGTTTTCTATGTTTTTGTTTCTATTTGTAATGTTTATTTCTTTCTATTCGTTTCCCGCTGGCTTCGTTGAGCCACCATTTCATTTCACGAACACATCCATGCATACATACAGACACGCACACACCACTCACACACATTTCCTGAATTATTCTGTTGGTGTGGGTACTTGCATATATGTGCCTTTAATTATTTATATATGTATGTTTATATATATACATATGCTTACGTATATGCGACCAAACGGTTTTTAAGCAATCATTTATCTGTTTGTACATATGTTCTCCTTTGTGTTATTCGATGGAGCTTTTACCTTGTCATCTTTCTGTTTTAAATTGTGAGGTTATGTCCAGAAGTTGAGTTCAAATTTATTTACATAAATTTTCTTATCATTTCCAATCAGAATTATACAGTTTTTAGAGAATAACTGCTCAGCTGTTTTTTGTTGTTTTGTTTTTGTGCTCACCCTTTTACATACAAAGTAGAAAAGAAACTAAAACTGTAAATTCAGAAATACGAAATTGAAATGAAGTTGTTTCAACAGTTAGAAGTTAAATTATTTCATATAACTTTAGTATATCATTACTAAATTATGAATATGTGCTATTTTTATGAAATCTAGATTAGCTATACTTTCATAATGTTCATTACACGTGTTTAGTAATCACAAATTAAATAATTTTCTCATCTGTTGACTGTCCTTGAACCCTCATGCTTAGTTCATTTGTTTGTGTATGTTTATACGTTTCCGTTCCAATTGCGGACTCGGCAGACAAGCTCGACTTCCAACTACACAAAACAATGAAATAAAGCCGGAAAAATTGCGGAAGAGCCTGCAATAATGTATCACAATTGATTGTAGTATAATTAGTTGCAATTAAAACTTATCAAATTTAAACGGTACCTTTGGACTTGCAGTTATTTGTTTATTAATGGCTTATACAGCTCTGTCTTAGATTTGAGCAAGTTCTACTTTTATTTGTTTTATTTGTGCTGTACTGATGTTATCGGGGACCTAAATGTTTAAAGCTGACTTTAATAGTATAGAAGATGTGAGAACTTTTCTACACCGCAATTGGATAGAAAGTTAAACAATAATTGTCCGAAATTTGTTCTTGTCTTTAATCTATGTACATAATTACATATGGTACAATTGTTCATTGTTTTTGACTCTGAAAACTTTATATATTTCATGTGAGATAATTTCTTTTTTTTTTTAATATGTAACCTTTGTAGTTCATACTAATGTTTTTTTTAACTAACAACAATTGGGAATGTCCTATTTTAAGAACTTATTTAATTTTTAATATATTTGTATGTAGTTTATTAATTGCAATTGAAGGTAGGTACATACAACTATTTTTAAATTTACTACGTAAATGCATTTATATACATATACATTTATGTGTACATTAATGTATAATAGCTGCAGTACTTGTATTGCACCCAGTTTATATTCATTTACTGACATACCTACATATGTACATATTTACAAACATTCCTTCATGTAATAACAATATATCTATTTAAGCAGCTCGTAAATAAGTGGTGGCGCGTTTAAGGCTTTCTGGAACATTTTTAAAGTCAACATGATATCTGAAAAACACTGCGGACGTGACTTATTAAAGTACACGCATATATAATATTATTAAACATGCATAAACGCTTTCTATGACTTTATCTTTTCCTACACAGCGTTGTAAACATTTACAATCTTCAGTGCCTTTATATATTCAAAGCACACTCCAGAATCTGCTGCTGCAGATGCACATTTAAGGGTCCATAAATAGGCAAAAAGCTTAAGTAAATTTCGGAAAAGAGAAACAAATAAAGTACATGCACATAGGTTGTAATTGTTTATTGAACGTTTAAATTTTCGTATAAAGAACTTTATAAATATCTTTATATTTACATACGAATATATTAGGGTGCTACAATAAGTGCATTATTACAAAATTCCATGAAACTAAAACTAGCGAGTGATTAAGCGATTTTGCAATTAAAGCAAATGCAGTTTCATCATAGTGCAAAGCGTAGAACAGTATGTTCTAATAATAAAGAAAACTTCTAGAATAATTTATTTAACTCGACGCATTAATTTTTTTTTCATACTAATTTCATTTGCATTTATTGAAATGTATTTGCTTCCCCTTTTATGCAGTTTTTGTCCACCACTTTCTCGTGTGCCAGTGGAAAATTCCACAAACCGATTAGGGGGAATTAAAGAACAGAACAGCAAGTAAATGCGTCGCAATTTAAGCAGTGTAGATTCGATAATAAAGCAACTTTTTATTTGAAATTGTATGCAAAAAACTTTATTTTTTCAAATGGCTTATGTTTCAGCAGAAGTGCCTATGGCTTACAGCACCAAAAATGACTTATCTGAGTTATTCAAGCTGATAAGTGATATCTTTATGACTTTTATTATGCACTTCAAGAAATATAAATACATATATGTAATTTATAAATTTATTCGCAAGTGCCTCTCCTTCAAATTCTTCTAGAAAATGGTCAATCAAAGCCAATATACGCCAATTAATTATATATGAAAATCAAAACATATGCTCGTATACATATTAGCATATTTGTATAGGTATATGTGCATTGCATAAAGATGTGTATGTGTGGATACATTCATTTGGGAGTTGTGAATGTCATTGAAGTCATCGGCGAGGCAACAAGCGTAGAAACTCGTAATAGACCTGTTTTTTCTATTCTATTTACAGTTTATTGTTTGGCAATTGCCATTTCGCGTGTGCAGTAAAATACAGTTTTTATTAAAAATATTTACCTTTCGTACATATGTACAGTTACTTAACTGTCAGCCGAAATAAAGATAAAAGTTAGTCAGTCGCTTATACTACATATTAATAACTAAAATAAACAAAAACAAACATCATGTATGTTTTGTTGACGCACGTATGTGAAGTTTTCTACTTTTTACAATAATAACAATAAAATAATAATGATGTATGTATGTATGTATGTGCTTGTTAATTAAAAAAAAACACTTGAAAGTGCCAAATAATTTTTGTTCAAACCATAATCAGTTAAACGTGCTATAATATCCGTAGTACATACGCTTGTACATATGTACTTATATTGTATTCGTTTATTATACTACCTTTGTTTAAAACACGCCATCGACCAGCTAAATATTAGATAAGTTAGCAAGGTACCGAAAATAGCTGCACGGTTTTTTTGATTTTTTTTTTTTTTTATTAGGAACGCGTCAATGCATATTTGTATGCGCATTATCTATGCATAAATATATTTATTATAATATATGTGTGTATAGATCTGTACTCCTACATACATAAATATACAAATATTTATCGATTTATTTATTTAAAAAAATGTTAATATCAAAATCGGCACGTGAGTGAAGTATAAGCGTGAAATTCGAATACCGTCACATGTGCATATCGTTGAATGGCTCCAAGCACAGTATACACCTTGATGTTAACCGATAAGTAAGGTTCTCAGAGGTTTTAAGCCGGCCACTTGAAGGAATGTTTGTCATTGCTTACCGCGTTCTGTCGCTATAAGCAGCTTATTTTAGACATTGTTCGAAATGTGATATCAAACGCAGATATTGTTTCCGTTGTAACGGCCAAATTTTCACATTTTCAAAATAATGTTGACAATATTGCCGAGTTATCAGTACTTTACCGATTATACATAAATCCAGTCCAACCAACTTTTATTTAAAAAAAAAACAAGCTTTATTTATATTAAAGTACACAATGAAGACGTACTAAAAGCGTACAAAAAAAAAGCGTTTAACAAATAATTTGAAACCAAAAGCAAACAAGAATTTCTTGTTTCTTTAAGTTTGTATACCGTTTTAAACGAGTTAGCTGTACGAAAGCCTAGAACTTAAATCAGTTATAAATTAAAATTAATAATTTAACAGAAGTGGCTATTCTGTCTGTAGAAATATATTCACCTTGAGTTTGTTGTTAAAAAAATTATAGCAAATCTAATATCGAGCGTAAAAGTACTGTTATCAGGGATCTACCACAAAGAGAACATCAAGAAATTTTAGGCCACTTCATTTGTGAAATATTTAACAAGTAGACTCATCTTGCCTTTCTCTTGATTATATTGTAGTTTTATATAAGCCTATTTGCATTTTCACGTGTCCATATATTTTTAATGCAACTAATTGTCGGTGTTTGCAAATACATATGTATATACTTGCTAATATTCAGTGTTGCTAAGAAATCGATTTTGCTGCCATTGGATATATTTACATATAAATCAATAAAGCCGTCGTGATGCCAACAGTTTACGTGTCTGCCATAGTTTAAATTCCTACGATTTTAGGTATGTACATACGTATGTTGTTATCTTCTCTCGTCAAAACAGACTACGTTAACCCTTGACTGACATTGTATTTTTGTTGTATGTAGAACTTGTACTTTATTAATAAATTAACATATCGTATTGTGTACAGACTATAAATACACATACATATATACTCATATTAATATTTATGAAGTCACGAAGGTAAATCTAGAGGTATCCAAATTAAAGAAAAAACAATACGAGACTTTCAAATCGAATTTTTCAAAATGTCCTCTTAATCAATGTTTTAGCGAAGAGAATTCTGGAGAAGCCACAATGAAGTTGGTTCGTATTTTTTAATGTAGTAAACCCGTTTTATTCTTCGAAGCGGTATTTGCCTTAGTAGATCTAATGATTTCGTTGGGTTGTCAGTTAAAAAAGATGTGGTGAGTGTTTTATACTGCTTCAAAGACATCATTCGATCTTCTGACTCATTATACAAACAACTTAGCTCATAATATTGCCTAGAATTGAAGAACGAAAAATATTTCGATGGGTTTACAAATGCTCTTATAGTTTAGGAATGATAATTACAATTTTCACAAGTTTTCGATCTGTCCGTTTGTTCCATAAAAACCGTCCATTTGTGCGACAACCCTCGTATCTTGTTAGAACAAAACGAGCACCTCGCCGGTAAACCGGCTTTACTCATCAACACACACTACAAATTGCGCATTTTGCTCATCACTTTTGTGCCACCTTATGTTGATTTTTATGTACGTCAGTCGTTCCATACTCATTTTTATCGCAATGTTTATTGTTGTGAAAAGGCAACACAAATAAGTAAATAAATATGAGAATAAAGTGTGGCAGAAAATATGCCCTCGATTTCGTGACAAAAATCGCCATGTGTACAGACATTCCTTCATATATAGTACATTCTTTGCTTTTTACATAAATATATGAATACACAAAAGAAAGCGTTTCCAAAAGTTGTTCCTAACAATACCCATGACAAATAGAAATGAATATTAAATGAATAAACTTTCACAATTACTTATTGTTAAAGAAAATTGGTCAAATTGAACAAAAATTTTGATCACTTCTTTTCTCTTTTAATATCGTAATGTAGTCTGAACAATTTATATATTTTTGAAAATTTTAGAGATCATTTTTATAGGAAATTTATATTAAAATTTCATTTTATGTTTAATCATTTGTTATATCTTTATTTACTTCAAGAGTTTTGTAGATTAAGGATCAACTTAATCTATCTCTATAGTACATGCTAGATACATTTGTACTTTTCAATAGAAACAAAAGCAAGCATACTAATTATATAATAAATGGCATTGCTGAGGTTATTGATTTCCATTTATCGTTATTATATCGCTATATGTCTGCAGATAAGCGTGTCTGGCAAATTATTAATGCATATTTATAAACATAAAAACTAGAAAAGTATTCAAAAAAGGCACATATACATCTTTGCATAAATATGTATATAATTACATATGTATATACGGAGAAATAGAAACAAAAAGTGTAGTGGTTATATTTCATTGCACAACACCGTATGTACTTTTGCATAGACAAGCTTATGTACACTGTATTTTTAGTATTCTTTTATCTTATCTGCCTTGTTGTGATTTTGAAAACGTTAGGTTCTTGTATATGTGGAAAAGACTGAACTTGTTCTCCACTTTTTCGTTCTTCTTTCTACCTACAATGCCTATGTAACAAGTATGTATAGCTACACGTTTGTATGTACTGTTTACGTCTGTCAGAAAAGTGTAAACATTTTTAACCCTGGAAGGTCATCGCTATTTTTAAAAAATAGAGGTCATCCCTCGTCGATTCGACGACGGCATTACTCAAAGTCCTTAATATATTATCCTACCTATCAAAACCTACTAAAATCAATATATTCACATTACCTGATTTATATATCTTCTAAATAAAATAATATCAAACAGTTTTTCTTAAATCTTTTATTAAATAAATAAAATTTTCACAGCCCTGATTCATTCGGCTTTTGTACAAAATAAACACTCGCGTCGTCGAAACGACGAGGCATGACTTTCCAGGGTTAAGTAAATGCAAGATAAATTATAGTGAATACCATTCTCTTAGAAAATGAATAAAGTGGCAAGTTGAAGATATTTCAAATTCTTATATTTTATTAAATTTTTTTAAGTTTATTTATACTTTTCAAAAGGCAAGAACACTTTATCGTTTATATCTGCCACACAAGTAAATTAGTTTATGTGATTCTCTCTCAGATTAAACGGACATACAAAAGTATTATGGATAAAACGCCGACTAAGCTTTTTTTTATTGCGTCACTGTAAACTGATATTTGAACTTATCCAATTAAAGAAGATAAAAAATGAACTTATTCAATTAAAAACTATAAAAAGAAATACTCAAATACTTCAAGTGCTTAATTGAAATTAAAAAAAAAAATGTTTGTCGTGTAATTTAAATAGATTTGACGATTATAAAAAAATGTATATGGCTTTAGTGGTCACCTGTTCAATGGGCTTATGCAGTTGTATGAACACAATACTTAATTTAGCTAATTTTTTTTATGGTTAAACGACAGTTGCCGCTCCCGCTTATAACGTCAATGGCAATTTATACAATTTATATTCAGTTATACACTACCCCACATCATCATGAGAATTCAAATATGCAAGTATAGGAAAAGTGGGCATAAAACCAGAGGCTTTCATTCTTAGGCAAATTTGTTCTAGACTGACACTGGTCCCTTAATTTAATATGCTGATTAGTTTTATTACACAAAGCGGAAACGTTAGCAAAAAATTAAATTACATACGAACGCATATACAATTTATTCATGCGAGTGCAAATTTTAACCATATATTTAGCTCATATTGCGAAATTATCTTCCACATGTTCTTATCTGACACGTCAGCAGATGAAATGATCTTACCAGATAAGAAATTCTCATAACTTGATCAAATTTGTTATTGTAAAATGTAAAAATGTTTTAGCAACGAATTTATTGTTGTTAAAGAAGCAATTTTATCGGGTTGCTAAGCATGCATAGATAGACTTAACTAAGTATTCCCATAGCAGTCGGGTCTGTTTAACCGAAACCCACCCTGATTTTTATCCACCCAAGAACTTTTTCATCAGCAAGATACCACAAATCAGTGGGAGGAATGTTTTCCACTGATACAACAACAAAAACATATCAAAAGTCCTATTTCTAAGTAGTCGCAAGCCCATATGAGCTACACATCTCACATCCATATCTTATGGTCCAACGCTGTCAAAACTGCTCGTTTCGTTCCCTGAACATCCCGTCAAATGATATCATCGGACCATAAAACGGCCATTGCCGTAACCGCTGTAACAAGAACAATTATATATTCTAAGATATTTCTAATTCTGTTTCGCAAATTTCTGAATCTAAAATTTAAGATTTAGTTACTTTAATTCTATAGAGAATAACATTATAGAATTAAATAAAATACACAAAATAATCAAGGGAGCGAGTAAAAAAAATAACTCTTGCTTTATAAGCATCATAAATTAGTCATAAAAATTGTTAAACAAATATTCTGTCGCCTCATTTTTGTCGCAGAGTGTAAAATTGTTGACACTGCAGTGCTATTGCACAACTTTATACAAATCCATTGCATTATTTTATAATGCAACAACAAGTTGTTGTGTGTTTTCATATGCCAGCCTTTGTGTTTGAACAAGCGCTAGACGAATAGCGCGTCACGCTCTCACATTTACATTATCCGTATATTTACATACAGCCTCCTGCATTGCTCACATGAGTGGCGCGAGTGGCGGCCCAGGCTGCAGTTATGGGGGAGATGCTTTTTTTTGTAGACTATTTATCTTTTTTTTATGATTCTCGGGCTGGTGCTCAGCGCTACTATGAGTGCCAATGATGATGATTCTTACGTGTTAAAGCTTTCAAGCTCTCACCGGCTTGCACGATTGCCTACCGGTCGACTTGTACGGCGCACGCCATGACGGGGGGATATAGGTTGTTGTGTGTGTATTTTGTTTAAATATAAGAATCGTTAGCATTCTTGGCGCTTTGTTAGTCTAAAGTCAGACGTTGAACAGCGAAAATCACAAGACAGTTATTAAACATTAAATTTTAATTAATAAAATATAAATAAATTTATTTGCGTGCGCTAGTGCTGTTTAAGTAGTAAAATTTCAAATAAATTAGCGTACAATAGACGTAATTATATAAATGTGAAAGCTTTCGTTAAAAACCAACCATTTTGGTTTGCCTGTAACGCAACTGTGATAAATAATAAGCAAACAAAAAGAACACACAAGGAACAAAGAAACAAAAGAAAGTATAACCCTTTTTGCGGGTTTTCAACATATTATTGAAATTTTACCTACGACAAATCGAATTTATAAAAACTATATATTATATTAAAGAGGCTTTTTATTCCAAAGGCGTGTATTTTTACCGCTAGTATTATAATATTAAAAAGTGAAATGAGTGCGTGCCTGCAAAATTCAAATAATTCACCTGCTTTGGCAGTCATTAGTGAAGATACGGCGTCTTGGTACGTCACATTTTTTGCTATTTTGTAGTTTGGTGCATGATTTTGACCATTTTTTGCCATAATTCTCATACAAATTTAAACTATTTGCATAAATTATTTACGCATGCAAAATTAATTTATTAATACGTAATAAATTTTGCTCATAATTATCGTATGCATTTCTTATAAGCAAAACTTAACTCATTTGCATTGCATGCGCACCATCCACCCACTGTACATTCAGACACTTTATTATGGAAATCGAGTTGACAATCGTGAACTACACAGAAACCACCAACGGCTACTGTTTGACATAGCAGCGTATTAGATACTTGTCTATAGTAAAATATCCAATTTGAAATGTGAACATTTCCACTTATACACCTCCGCATGTGTGAATCTACTGGGGTATTGTTTATCGTACGTGACATTGTTGTAATTGAGCTGAAAAGATATTGCAAATTTAGCAAAATGTAATTGCCTGTGACAGCAACGACAATTGAGTACACTTGAGCAGACCATCGCCTCTTGCCTCAATGATCACAACAATAACACCTTAACTAGACTGTAGTAGTTATTGATATATGTATATGCAGATGTAAAGCATTTTCTGGAAAATATATTGAAATTCATTGAGTAAATTGTACGCTTGCACTAAAATCTATACACATTTACCATACAGAATTATGAACGCACTGAACACTTTCAGAGCACTTGCACTCTCATATTCTACAGGCATTTTAATGGAATAAAATACGTTAAATTTCACTGTTAATCTGTATCCTAAAATTTAGATATCACTTGTTGGGAAGTGATTAGATGTCTCTGAAATTTTTATGTTTTAAAATTATTATTCTAGCGCTTGCCGCAGCACACATGTTTACTATAAGGATGTTGTCATAATAAATGTATAAAATAATATAAAATACTATATAAAATATATATGTATATGAAATTTTCATACAAATATAGTATATGTATGTATATGTATATTCGAGTATACATATCTGTACATGTGTACATTTAAATTTAGTGCGAGTTTAAATTTCTTTGCCAAATGCGCAATAAACTGTTATGCCTTGCGTGTAAATTGTGTTGATAAAATGTCGCAGCTACGTGTTTTTTTTTGCATTTTATTTAAATGCTCAGCTCATCCTAAATTTAATATTGTTTACATTTCATGCTCTTTAAAAAAAATCGAACAAGTTGAGTATATCTTCAAAATTGTTTACGTGCACGTGTTAGATTTTTCGGATATATAAATACAATTAAAAACACAAATTAAATTATAATTCAGCCATATTATCCTTATAGCAAATAGTATACAATGCTTCGAGAGCTTCATCGGTGTTCTCACAATACATACAATACATTTAAGTATATCAACTGATTGAAGGCAGCAGTTGTTTTATATTTTTAATTTTATGCTAAATTTATTTCTCCTTTGTTTTCGTATTTATGTGGCAATAAAATATTTGCCGAAATTGTGTGTGTCAATGTCCTTGTCCTAAATAAATGTAAGAACTCTTTCTGTCGTTTTATACATAATCTGCATTTATGTTTTTTTTTTGCTTGTTTTTTGGTGATGGATCTAATCCGATCTTATCCACAAAACGAATGGCAAAATGAAGAGAGCTATCCATCGACAGTCAAGCATTAAAATATACTGTCATGGAATTGCTCTTTTTGTGTAGTATTCGACAATCAACGAAAGTTACTAAAACAATCAATGTTTTAATATGTAAATGTCCGTGAATTTATTTTCACTTTTAAGTTAAAGATGATACTTTAAAATTTTTCGTTCCGATATGTAACTACAATTTTTCACGCCAAAACGAATTGTATATGTTAAAATCTACGTAACCTCAGACGTTTCATTTTTTCAACTTTGAATAATTAGTTTTCATCTGCTTTTAAATGTTTTTTTTTATTTAATTCATTCGTGTTAGCGAACATTTTCCGTTTCATCATTGACTTCATTTGTAATCCAAACTTACTTTATAAAACTTAAAATACTAATTGCTTAAAGACCACCACGACCACGTCCACCCGTTGGACCGCCTTGCCATGCACCGCGGCCTCCGCCAGGAGCGCCTGTTGGTGGACCACCTCTACCACCACCACCGGGGCCGCCACGACCTCTTCCTCGTGCTATAATTAAAGAAAAACAATAAATTTTTCACATATTTAGCTATATTTATTATAGCGACTTTACCTTGCGCGCGTAATATCGCCGCTTTCCCTCGACCGGCCGTCCCACCTAACCCTTTGCCCGTTTGCTTTTTAAACATTGGCGCATTCTTCAACATGTCCGGCAGTATGAGGAAACGTATTTTTGAGCCGCGTATATAGACATTTTCCAAGTTTGCCGTTCGTCCATCACGATATGTGACTGTAATTTGTGTCATTTGGCAATTCATGTTGTCTTCAGCCTCAATGAGTTTGCCCCGGTAAACTTCGCCGGTTATCGTCTCACACGTGATAATATGACCTTCAGCCTCGTGAAGTACTTTTATTGGCACACCAATAGACATTTTTCACTAATTTGTGTAAATTTTCACTTTTATAAAATGGTTATTTAGTAATAAACGTGCGAAAATGCTGTTTTGTGTGGAACGACAATGAAAACGTTTACACTCGTTTGACAGCCGAAAAGCAACTCGCACGAGCTCGCCATTTGCCTGCTGAATTTGCTTGCCGTTATGCTTGACAGATGGACAGTTTGAGAGGCTCTGGTATATTACAAAAGTAGTGCCTTTAAAAATGTCGCAAACGAATTCTATACGAAAGTTTGGAGCGCTGTCGCATAATATTTGATGAAGTAGAAAATTTCAACTTCTAAATTTACTGTTATATACTTAAGTATGTGTAATTGTTTGTATGTTTTTGGTTTAATTTGTTTTTGTATATTTTTAAAAATTAAATCATTCGTATTATTAAATGCATGTACTAATCTTTGTATGCATTTAGTCTAAATATTTTATTTGCTTTAACTTATCGTGTGTTTAAAAAAAATTCTAGAAAACAATTTTCATGTGTACCATATCTTAAATCTTTAACAAGATACTCTCGTAACGTCAAAAATTATCATAAAGAATTTCCCTATTTATATTCTAGCGAACCGTACAGTATGATTCTTATTATCATAATCTTATCTTAGCTTTATTAATGTTTACCCACTCTGACTCGTTTTTAGTGCATCACGACCACAGTATTGAGGTTGAGTAAATAAAGATATAACTAATTTAAATATTGACAAAGTACAAAACTGTGCAAACAAAGTGCACAACTGATAAAGTTTTAAAGATAAAACTCACAGCATCATAAAGTTGTATAAACCTTCGTAGGACAAATTGCCTAAGATGAAAAAAATTCCATTTAAAACAACACATATTCATTTTTAAATTGCAATAACAATTTTTAAATTTTTAAGAAATGTATATTAACGTTTTATATAACCGTTAAGTATTTTTTACTAATGAGTTTGAAAATAATGCTAGCTCTACGCACCACAATTGGATTTCTTGTTGGAAAATGCGAATTGACACACAAATATTTATTAAATAAAAAACGATTGTTATTAACATTTTCATGTTTATTACAGCGACCCAACGTTTAGTAGTAGTATCAGTAGTAGAAGAGAAGTTAATGAAACTGCTCTTGGATTCCCTGGTGTATCCAAGGCACGCACCGTCTCCTCCTCCTCTTGCGCTACGAACGTCTCGAATGAGTCCTTCTGTATCTCTCTCGGCGTAGGGCCTCTGTGGTGGTTTTGATGTCCCTACCCACCACAGAACTGATCACGATAGGGCGTCACTCTTAACTGGTAAGTTACTCTATAGGAAAATTCCACATTTATGTATAAGAATTATTGTTTATTTTTGTATTTTTTTCAACAGAACATTCTCGGAAGATTTCTGTGGATTCTGCTGGTGGCAGTGTATTCGAACACAGCCGCACTTCGTCGGAGTGCTCTGATTCGGATGGCAGCGAATCACAACTTAGCAGTGATGCACAATCACTATATTCGGAGGAAGATTGTCAAGAGATGGTCAAACATATCTTGCAACATGATAATCCAACTCGTATAACCATCAAATTGCACGTTACTGAGAACCAGTACTCGGAATGGGAATCGGTAAGTTTTTTTAACAGATATCTCATATTGGTATTGAAAATGTGTTATGTAGAAGACACCAACCTTAACTAAAAACAACAAAATATTTTGTTTTTCGTTTTCTTTCAAGGTTTTGAATCCGGTAAACAACATTTTGTACGTCGCAATGCCTGAAAAGCTTCCCCCAGAGGCTTCGAAGGATACATTCATCTCTTTGTTGGAGTTCGCCGAAGAGAAATTGGATGTTGATGCAGTTGTATTATGTGTACGCAAGAATAGACCTGATCGCGCATCTCTCTTCGAGACTTTCTTGATTATGGGTTTCCAACCATTGTCCAGAAAATCATCATTGGCACCACCATCCACTGCTAAGGATTCTGAGAATTATTTCTTCATCTACCATATTGAAGACTAAGTTGACATAACAAAAAAAAAATAATAACATCATCATAAAAGGTGTGACGCTAACTCATGCGTAAAAAAGAAGTAAATTAAAAATCTAAGAAAAACACCAAACTTGGAACACTTCAAAATAACATCTATATTTAAAAGGGACAACAAAATAAAAAACTGAGTAAACAACACCTATTAGCGTACACACAGCATGTCAACTTTGAGTAAGAAAGTTAAGAGTAAAGGCAAAAATATCGTATTTTATTCAATATCAATTACAAAAAAAACATAAAAATGTAAAAAAAAATATTAAAAACTTAAAAAAATTACAAAAAAAATATATAATTATAGGTGAATTATATATTCAATTCCTACACATATGATTTAAAAATTTACGTATCAATTAATATTACTAAAACAAAACATTATATGAAATCCATTATTATTTTGAAATGAATTATTTTTATGTTTTTTTTCAACAATTTATTACTAAAATTATATTCACATTTAATTATCTTATCTTATTTTATCGATTATAAAAAAAAGTCCGTTTTTGTTACAAAGTTTTGTCACACAAGAAGTGTATTTATTTATTTTCATTAACTAACAAAATTTTCACATTGATAAATTATTCCGTAAATTATATTGCATTCATACTAAAACTGCAGTACCATTGAACTATATTTAATTTTTTTTTTCACATTTTACATAACTAAGTATTTAACAGGGCTTCATTAAAACTTATTTATAGAATTTATTTAAAATGTAAACGAACTTGTGTAATAAAACGGATAAAAAAGCAAAAAAAACAATTTTTGTTTGTTAACTATGCAAAAAAACAGTAAGTATAATTAAAATTTAATTATAAAATATTGCAATCAGTAAATTTAGATTTAGATTAACCAAATATTATAATATTTGCAAAATATTAGCTGATAAACGTTTACTCCAAAAATTATTTTGCATTTATAATAAAAATGTCAGCCAACTTGATTGGAATTTTAAATATTAAGGTGGTTCTTCATCCCTTTGAATAAGTAATAGTTTGATTGTCACTGTAATATTAAAGTGCCTTGCTTTCAAAATGTATGAATTCAGCGCGATTGACCAAACATGATTGTAGCATAATCGCGATTGCAAGGCTTTATTTTACTTTATAAAAAGGTACCATTTAAGGTACTTAAGGCGATAATTCCAATAAGAAAACTATTTTTAATAATGC
Organism: Zeugodacus tau; assembly: GCA_031772095.1. Lineage (NCBI taxonomy): Eukaryota > Metazoa > Arthropoda > Insecta > Diptera > Tephritidae > Zeugodacus > Zeugodacus tau. The sequence goes on from CM062652.1 coordinate 23,488,305, forward strand.
ATAATTTACACAAGCATTATTGAAAAAATTAAATTAAAATTTAATTGCAACCATACGGCAACACCAAACAGCTGCTCGGCGCATTTTTTACAGACGCCAGTTGTTTGTTGATTGGTGCGGACGTATTTTGCATTTAACATTCGTTCATTATGGTAAGCAAATTAATTTGTTGTAATTTAAAATTTTTATTTATATATTTGTGTAATTTTTCATAGTCAGTAACATTACATACAGATGTGGGTGACATTAAAATCGAACTTTTCTGTGAGGATTGCCCAAAAGCATGTCACAATTTTTTGGCGCTTTGCGCTAGCGAATATTACAATGGCTGCGCTTTTATACGCAATATAAAAGGTTTCATAGTACAAACAGGTGATCCTACAAATACCGGTAAAAACGGAAAGTCTATTTGGGGTACAAAATTTGAAGATGAATTCAAGGATACATTGAAGGTAAATTTTATTATTACAATTTTTTATTTTTCAAAAAATAATGTACCGTTAACGGTATATTTACAGCATTCCGATCGTGGCATGGTTTCAATGGCAAATAATGGTCCAAATGCGAATGCCAGCCAATTCTTTATAACTTATGCAGCACAACCTAATTTAGACCTCAAATATACACTTTTTGGCAGGTTGGCAATGAAATATGCATTTTTTTATTTTTATTCTAACGGTTTTCAATTTCAATAGAGTAATTGATGGTTTCGACGCATTAGATGAATTAGAAAAACTACCAGTAAATCCCAAAACATATCGCCCGCATATTGAGAAAAAAATCAACAGTGTTACAATACATGCAAATCCCATAGCTGGATGAAGCCTGGCTAGGGAGGTTAGTAATACTTTTCTTTATTTATTTTATGTATTGTATTTTTGAATTCACTACATATAAATAATTTGAAAGAGTTACTAGTTGCCATTTTGAGAGTAAAAAAATATAAATAGCGCGCACCTGTTGCAGTATTTTAAATATGATATCGACCTGAACCGAACCATATGATGGCAATAACTCACTCTAATAATTCCTAATGACAAAACAAAATATTAAAAACTTATTCCAAACCTGAAAAAAATATTGAAACTCTACTTATTTATACCAATCATATAAAACCCAACCTTTTTAGGTTAGGTGAATGCGTAGGCACTAAGGCATCGAATAACGGAATTTGTCATAACGGGCTTTCGATGATATTTTTTAGTTATGATTAATTGTAAATTTTAGCTTATACTATTAAATCCTTTACAATTCGTGGGAAATAAATGAGTATACACTTTAGCTGTATTATACACAAATTTATTGTAATTTTATTTCTGAATGAAAAATAATAATACTCGATGCCTTAGTATACACATTGTACAACTCCCGAGTACCTCAAACCCTTGCCCGTCTATTTTATTAATTAAAATTCAACAATTATATTTATTTTTTTATTTTTGCTTTTTATATGAACATATTTTATTTCTTTAATCTGATTGTCAAAAGTTTACACATTTAAAACCACATTACATACAAACATTTACTATGAGACTTTAAAAACAATACAAAGTTTTCGAGTTGCAACGTAAATTAGAACAGAAAATTAACTTAAAATGCGTTTACATAAATATTTTCGAACATATAAGTTGACATAAATTTTACTGATACACCATAACGTATATAAAAGCCATTATTAGAAATATTGTTATAAGACCAAAGTAAAGTCTCAAATTATACTTGCGATCCAGCGCGATCAATAACTGACGGAATGAATCGGTTACCGAAACCTTAGCCGGACGACGTCCAGTGATTTCATAACGCCTTGTATGTTGCATTGGTCGGGGTGATGCATAATCCCTTCCTATATCAGTGTTTCCAAGAGCGCTAGGTTTATTTAAAACCACCGCATCTGTTTTGATACGTTCCAAGTTTCGTGCAAAACTGCTTAAAAATGGTGTTTCGTAGTCTTGCTCTGCTTCCTCATTATCATCACTTTGTTCATTGTACAGAGGTGCAGCTTTCGAGGTGTATAAACCACTACTTAGTGTGTTTGTGCTGTAACGTGAATGTAGTGTATTTGGTATATCTCTTTCTTTATTTACTCCATATCCAATGTTAGTTTGCATCAAGTTGGATTGCATGCTATAACGGCCGATGTTCGCACTTATTTGTGGCTTGTAAATTTCGTGTGTTACATTTTCAGTTACTGCCTTTCGTATTGGTATCTAAATCAAACAAAAATATTTAATATACACTTCAAATTTATATTTAACGCATATATTACCTGTGGTACCTCAGCTATTGGCTGAACTGTTGGTTGACTATATGCCGTGGTAACTACACTTGTTTTCGACAAAGATACGGAACGTGATGAACGCGAACGCACATTAACTTCTTCCTGAGGTACTGATGATTTTGTTTTTTGTTCTACTTGCTCAGCGGCCAATAGGAAATCTTTATCCTCTTCATCACTTTCAAGTATTACTACTGGATTATAGATTTTGGTTGATTTTTGTTCCTTTTGCGATGGTGGGATTTCATAATCGCGTGTTGAACGACGACGTGCACCAATAGGTGCCGGCGCAAGGTTTTCTGACACTTGATTTTCACTTTTTTTCTGCGACTCAAATGTTGGTGTACCGGCGATTGTACGTCTATTTGCTCCCCTACTTGGCGTACGTCGCTCAGGTTCAACTGCCACTTCTTTAGTTTCTATTGGCTCTGGTGCTTTTGAAACGTGAATAGTTTCACGACGTGGAGTTTTCTTTGTTTGTGAAGCCGGTGAGCCGGATAATGAAGCGCGTAATTTCTTTATAAGAACTTTTCGACTGGAATCTGTAATAGGTACGTTTGGTAAACCATGCTCCAAACACTGTTTTCGCAAATCTGCGTTGCTCAGGGACTCCAAATTATCAGTTTCAGACATTTCCACGCACTTTAATTCCTTTGAGTTACCTTTCGAAATGTTCGCTACAAATTTGCGCGTTCAAATATTTCACCAACGCCGTCATGGAACCATCAAACACAAAATTTGCGAAATGATTGAGCGCTGCTGCTGTTGCCATATCTTTGTTGTTTTTTTTTTTACTTTAGATAATGCTTGTGTTTTTTGTAACTGTGCTGCATTTTTTGTTTAAATTATATTAAATTTTTTAAACTAATTATTTATTTAAATATATAAGTTAATACTTCATTGTGGAGAATAACATCTAATTTATGTCTCAAGAATTTCTGCAAAATCAAGTATTGTTATAAATGTAACAGAGCGCTGGAAATGGGCAACATTGTTATTGCAATTGCAGTGCATCCAACACAATTTTTTGTGTTTATTGCCAGCTGTTTATTCGTCACAAATAATCAAGTATATTTGTGTTTTTGTGTTCAAACAGAATGGATATTTCTAAAGTAACAAACGAGAAAAAACTGCAGCTTTGCCGAACTTATTTCTTTGGTACGTGTGTTGTGTATTTATTGAATATTTCAAACATCATACATATTTTTCAACTTCTCCCAGGTGGCTTAGCTTGTCTGCCCTTCTTATGGACAATCAATGTCTTTTGGTTTTTTGATGCTGCCTTTCTGCTACCACAATTTCCAGAGCAGAAAAGTATAAAGAAATGTAAGGCAGAACTTTCCACATCTACTGCACATATACCAAATTTCTATAAAACTTTATATTTTAGTTGTGATCTTGTCGCTGATAGGCGCATTGATTTGGTTAGTCGTACTTATAACCTGGATAATCATATTCCAAGCAAAGCGCGTCGAATGGGGCGAAATGGCGGATAGAATGAGTCTGGTTATACCACTGGGTGTTGCTTAAATAACATGCCGTAAATTTCAGTTTAGTACTTTACCATTAAAAGTGCAAACCAATTGACTTATTATTATACTTATAATATTTTTACAATTAAACAAACACTAATATAGTTTAACATCAATTTAGTTTTGCAATTCTGCCGGCGTTTGTGTGTTTGCTCGTAATTCCTGCAGTTTCTCTTCGAAATAAGATTTGTGCACAGTCAGTGGTAGTGATTTTTGACGTAGGAAGTAGTTTACGTTTCCCCGCGCGGTGTATGTGTCGTCGCCAATCAATTCGCGCAGTGCCATATTTTTCTTCAGAAGTTTGCCATAGTAACTCGCACCTGCTTCCACGAATTGCGGCCCCAAACTGCACAACTTCTTGTCAATTTCAGTATCATAACGAACTTGATTGAAGTCCTTCATAAAAGACCAACTGCCAACACCGAACAATCCCAGTATCGTGTACATTACAAGACGCAACTGCAATTATGGATTTTTTTAATGGAAATTCACAATTTTTATATTATATTAAAGTAACTTACACTTAAAGGTCCCGCAAGCAAATTCATACGCACATTCAAATAATGACCAATCGTGTACATAGTTAGAAATGAAAAGCTTGGAAATAGCGAATTCAATAAAACTCGATGTGTTCGCAGTTGTAGCACAGATTTACACAAACCGAACAATTGCTCATCCTCGGTCAAAACTATTGCATCTTGCAACAATTTTCCAGATTCCGTGTTCCACTGTATAGTTTGATCACGAAAACGTATATCCTGTCGATTTATATCCTTGGTTTCTGTATATGCAAAATTGGCCGGTATGCCTAGCGCAGCGCCAAAGCGATACTTTGTTGAACCTATGGAATTTGATTATGAAAATATCGATATTATTATGATTATATTGTGATTCTTACCCGCTTGGAACAGATCAAAACCAAAAACGGTGAATGGTTTGATAATTTTCCGCTCGTATCTTTCTAATTGTAGTACATCCAGTGCCTTCTCCAAACGTTCTTTCACCTGTTCGGGTACCAGTCGTGGTATACCATTCCTACAATTAAATATATGTATATATGTATAAGAAAATCATAGAATATACAATTGTATATTTATTTTAGCTTACTGATAGCATTGCACGAAGTCTTTGTAGTATTTCAAACCCATTGTATCCGGCAAAAAGTTGATTGCGAAAAGTCCCACAGTGGTGGCGCCTGTGGCAAACAGTACCACATTACGTCCAGTTGGCGTTTGAAAAAAGCCCATTATGCCACGTCTTACGATAGGTGATTTCTTCATTTTTATTTATAATTAATTTAAATATATTTTTTGAAATTATTAAAATTAAAACCGTGTTATTATGATGGAATTTGACAGCTGATTGTGAGGTTACAGATATCTCTCAATTGCATAACGTGTGCGAGAGCGGCTGTGTTTAGTGGTCGTTAGGAAATGTTTGGATTAAATAAATTTAAATTAATAAAAAAATGTATAAAATAAAATAATAATAAATTTTATTTATTACAATTTTTTTCTTTAAAATAAAATAATAACATTAATTATTAATTTTTTTTAATAAAAAATAGCGATTAAAATAATTATTGATTAAATATTCCGCGGAATTTTAAACTTTTAATCCATAAATTTTTTTATAAAAATTACTATCAATAAATGCCAAATTAATGTGGAAGCTAAATTACTAGTGTAATCAAAAATATAAACATTTTATGAAATTAAATTAAGGACTGTGTTGCATATCTGAATGTCCGAGAGATTCTAAACTAACTTAATAAATAGCTGATAAAGTCAAGTCCTCTGGCGACCAGTTGTGGTTTTATAGCTACTTTTTTCAATTGTATGCCTATTTACCAGTACTAAAATTTGGGTTTGAGCTTCTGCATGAGAAAATCCATTAGATTGGCGTGTGTCCAAAGTTCAAGAGAATGGGTGACCTAGATTTTCATTCTGGAAATTCATTATTTAATATGTATATTTGAGATATGCTATAATAGAAACGAAAGACCCTGATTTTGACACTCGGCTTTTGACAGTTTCAGTCCTTGGAAACCAAACTCCTGTTCAAAGATGTTAAATTGGTCTAGAGAGATTAGGACTATGTATAAGGTTAAGATGTTCTGATTTTTTTCAGTCGGCGGTGTTTTTTATCGAGACATGTTCTGGTCTTTTTAGCGACATAAAATGGTCTTTAAATAAATTTAAAGTATACTGCCAGGTTCACAGTCCTTAGTCAGATAAAATCCAGTTCTATGGATAGCAACGTTGTAGTTGTTGTATCAGCATAAAACATAACATTAATTTTGAGAAAATCTGTCGATCCGGGTCCGTTCCATTTACATAGACGCGACTGTATTCTCTTGTCTGGGTGTTTCATGTGGATCATACCTTGAGAATTCAAGAAAACTGACCATCACCTTTCAGGCCGATAGGAAAGTTTTCGCATTCTTCGGAAGAGTTTTGACAGTCCTTGACGGAATAAAATCCGGGTACGTCCCGATTACTTAGAACCGATTATCGTGAGGATAGACATCCCAATGTCACCCTCAAGATGCCGTGAGAACTGATTCCTATAACCTCATAGTCCAGTGTGTTGTTACTAAGAGTTCAAGAGTTCTATTATTATACTTATTTAAACTTTTTAAAACCCTTTAATTTTTATTTTAAATCACAATTGTGTCAAGCCTGAAAAAGAAATGTGTATATTCTCGTCTTATCTACGTCAATCATAAGACCCAAATAAAGGCACCAAATATGCACTAAATATGACACAGATCAGCCGGTATAAATGACAATCAAAAGCAATACAAATAATGAAAATGTTCAGTACATAAGTCAAGACGAGTGTTGCAATTTGTTCCGATCAATTCCAATTCCTACCAACCGAACGCCCTTTGTGCGCCCGAATCAATAACGGCAAGCAGAAAAGAAAGAAAGAAAACAGAAAACAATTTTGTCATCCCTCCGCAAATATTTATGTAATGAATCTTGCAAACTCGCGATCAAGATCGCTGCTCATTGATCCTCTTCAATCTAAAACTGACAACTTGCAACCAAATTAAAGAGAATAAAGCAGTAAGAATCAGGCAGATCCACACTACACACAAAGTAGGCGCAAGAGAAACATGTAAGCTTTGTTGTACACACGCCCTTACATACAGACAGACAGACAGAGTGGAGTACATATGGGCGACTTAAGCGCGAGCTGAGCTGTCGCAGATTACGACGCGCCGCGATGTGCCACAAAGTCGTACAAATAACACCATTGTTATGTCACGGCAGTGTCGGCTGGTCGATTGGTAGACAAATGGGACAGACACCCAGTGCAGACAGACAAATGTGAAATATCACTGCCCGCACCGCGGCACACCCTTGCATCCTTGGAAAGAAGACTGCTCTACACTACTAACGGTGGCTCTATTCTATATACATATACATACGAGGACGGTCCGTATATCGTTTAGTGTATTCTCATAGAAGTCTCTTGCACAATTTTTGCCGAATAGGGCTCGTATTTTTGTTTGTACCTTGTGGAAGTGGAAGAATTTGCGGGATTTAAAACTGAATCCTTTTAACGTTGTTTAGACGCGATCCGAAGAATATTCTAAATATGGATCTACACACCAGAGACCAAGAAACTGTCAATACAGTGGACTTCACCCGGCGATCCTACTCCGAAGAAGGTGAAGACTTTTATATCGGCCGGAAAGGTGGTGGCCACCGTTTTATGGGATTCGCAAGGTATGATCCACATGCATCACTCGAACAAGAAAAAAAGCGGTCACCGAACTCTACAATGCAACGACTTACCGTTCCCACGACAATCGGGTCTACGTAAAGAGGAACGGACAATGCAACGACTTACCGTTCCCACGACAATCGGGTCTACGTAAAGAGGAACGGACATGGGTTTTTATCCGACCCAGGACCAGGTCAAAACAGCAGTATTCCTCAAAATTATTTGGTGAATGTTTTCTGTCGTTACAACAACGATAACACCGGCTCATACCTTCGTGATCGCCACGGCCAAATTGGTCGAATTAGACTAAGAACTGTGGCAAGTTTCCTCGAGCGAGTTCGGTTTTGACTTAAAACTCAAAACGTCACTGGTCTTGGAGGGATTTTAGAAAATTGAAAAGGTAAACAACGCCACGGAGACCAGGAGACGTAAGACACTTATCGGATCCTATTGGAACGCCCTCGTATAAATACATGTGTACCAATCCTTAGTCGCAATCGCCTTCACGAGCACACTCCCGTCGCACACTCCCGTCGCACACGAACACTCAGCGAACGCTATGGCAAACGATGCGATACGACGAGATGTGATCCGATATGACATTGAAGTGCATCGTTCAGATACTTGGCGCATGTTGAACAGCAGCAGACGACAACGACACACAATGACAACAGTCACAGCCACAGCATTGGCAGCGCAGCAAGAGCAACAGGAAGAGCGTTCTCTGCATACAGCGTGCGACAACGACAGTCACTTTAGACAACAACAACAACAATAACAATATGAAAATGCCACCACACAGCGGCAGTGGCAGTAAAATCGCACTAAGCATAACAATAATTCCAACAACAATAACAAGAACAACAACATTCTGGGCACACAAAAAGTATTTGCGAAGAATTAAAAGTGATAAAAAACAACAAAACAAACAAACAAACTTTGAACTTCAATAACAAGAACAACTACAGTGCACTGTAGTGAAGAATCACAGCTACAAAAACAAAAAGCAAAAAAACAAAAACAATAACAAATAGTGCGCCAAAGTCAAGCAAATATGCGCAAACAGAAATACATACATAGCATACCTGATATGTGGCCCGCAAATAAAGAGGTGGTGGGCTTCGGCGCTGATTTTGAGTGCTATGTATGCCATAACAAGAACAACAATAATAACAATAAAAGCTTGTACCAGCCAAGTGGCCGAAAGATGTGTGAGACGCTGTAGACTTTTTGAACGCATATCTACACATACATACATACAAATGCATTTGAACGTCTCTGGGTATGTGTGATTTTATGGGGGGAGTCGAAGTGTCCACTAATGTGTCATGCCAATTGAACCCAGTGGTCGGTAGAGTAGAAAATATTTACACGTGAGAGTTTTACTCTAAGAAGAATTAATAAGGAGTTTCCGAATTCGGTCAAAATCCAGTATTCGGCAATCTAGAAAGTATAAAGTGTTATAAATATATGTAATTGTTGTTGTTGTTGGAGTGGCAAACAACATTCCCCAAGTCATTTTCGGAAATACTAACAAATTGACAGTTTTTGACCGAATAAAAATCGGGGTCCATTTCATGGACGAAGGCGCGACTGTCTAGGGAAGGGATGTCTATAAGCATCTAACTGTTGTCTGTTTAAAATTTGTTTTGGAAAATCGGGGTTTTGCCGAAATTTTAGACCCGTAAAATTGATTTCAGCAATGGCTCCGATTTTTCAAATAAATACCTATTTTTTAATCTAATTCACCCGTTTCCAATACTAAATGTAGAGTATCAGGAGCTGTTATTCAAGTTGTCTTTAGTTTTTCTCAAGCTATATTTTACAAGGACGTCAGATAAATATCGTGTTTTTAAGATTATCTGTCTTTAATGACCCTTTGTTTCACTTTTCCCAGTGCTTTCTTGTCCGTCTTATTACTCAATTTGATGATATATAGTGATATAATATTTCATTTATGTAAATTGTCTGCTCGTTTCGCCTCCCTCTAAGTCTAAGCGAATCGAAATCACCTGTACCGCTAGAGCTTCCAAATCCCACAAGAGCTTATGAAGTTTTCTTTGGAGCTTTCTAAAGCTAATAAGATGAAGTTATCGTTGGAACTTTCTAAAGCTTATAAGATAAAACTTTCGTTAAAGCTTATAAGATGAAGCTTTCGTTGGTGCTTTCGAAAGCTTATAAGATGAAGCTTTCGTTGGAGCTTTCACTGATTTATCGAGGTCACATGTGTTCTATCAAGAGATGTTATTTGGATCTGAGAACGGTTCGGCCTCTCTTTATTTTCAATTTTTCAATGAAAATCTTTTAACAAAAATTAAATTTACTGAAATTAATTTCTTAAAAATTCCTAGATTAGAAACAGGAGTTAGGATCTGTGATTCCACCAATAAAGATTTGTTATAACTTTTGCTTAATTGCAGCTTCAGAATTATTCACAATATTTTCAAGCTTATCAGTTTCATCCCTCTCACTAGTTCGTACAACCAGTTCGAAAAATATGCCTCAAGAGATTAGTCTTTTCAATACTTTTCTCTCTATAATATTCCCTACAGTATGCACAGAAACCCTTTACTCAATTCGCTTTTGTCGCATATTCCGCCGCGGAAACAAGCAAAACAACAACAACAATAGCAAAAATAAGAAATAAAAAGAAGAAGAAACGCCGGCAGAGTTTGGAACCGCACAGACGACACTGGAACGCTGCATTAATTGTGCGACAAATGTGTGTGCGAAAATGCATTAATATTTTTGTCATCCGCAACACACCATTTGTCGTTACACTGCTGTCTGTCTTTCTTTCTTTGCTGCTTTGCTTCTTATTTTCGTGCTTTATTTTCACTATTTTGTTGTTGTTGTGGTTGCTGTTGTTGTTTATGTTGTCATTGTTACGGTAGAGACGTCTATCCTGCATCGCTTTTAACGTAATCCCATCGATCTTAACAATATATGTTTATGTGTGTGCAAACATGCCCTCGTCGGTCGTCGCTCGTGTGTGAGTGCATTGAGAGATTTATAATGAGCAGGGGTATGTGTCTGTATTGTTGCTGGTGTTTGGGTGTATATTCTCATTTTAATGGCGCTTTTCGCTGGTTTTAGCGACGGATATTTTTTTTCATTTACATAAGTGCTACGGATTTGTCATAAATGTGTGTGTTTGTGAAGGAATTAATGATTTCTTATTTAATGAAAATGTATTCAAAATAAAAAATAATAATGAAAGAAATAATAGTTTAATTAATATTTTAATTAATTTATTTTTAATTTCATTAAAAATATTTACTTATGTCAAAACACTAAATTTCCGAAAATCCCAAATATTTCTTTATTAGAATGTTTCCTTCTGTTTTCCTATTTTATTATAAAGTAGTGCTCAAGTTCGTCGCTTAAGTCTTTGGTAATGATAGAAGTTCGTTACTTGAGTCTTTGGTTATGAAAGAAGTTTGTTTCTTAAGTCTTTAGTACCATCTGTTATAGGTTTTTAATAGGGCTGTTGAAATAAAGTAATTTTATTTTAATTTCATCTCCTAAGAGATAGTAAGAAGCTGTTAGAAACGCTTTATTTTTTTAAAATACAATAAAAAACATTTCTCTTGGTAGATTTTTGCTTTATTAGAAAAATAATTATTTCCATTGTAAAAACAATCATTTTAAACAGTAGTTGTGCATCTTATTAACCGAATAATTAACGCTTTCCTAGCTATATATTATGAGTGACTTGCTCGCTACTCAATTATAACGTTTAACGAACCAGAATATAGTTTATTATTGGTCTAATGTTGCCAATATGATGCATAACTCAATTATCAAATCTTCCGATCAAAATATAAATTGTAATGTGAGCTGCAAGGCATTTTACGATCTCCTGCTCTAAACGGGTTATCTTAACACGCTTCATACTGCAATGAAATTATGTTTAATGCCAATTTAGGGGTCACCGTAATGAAGTTTTCAGCGACATTTTTTCCAAAAAGGTACTCAAAATTATGTATAAATAATAAAATATGTTTTCAATGTCTTGGCGTATGCGCTTTTTTTCAATAGCAAATTCATATTTTTTCTACTCTATTCAAAGCTGATACCCTCAAACAACTCACTTATATTATTTGCTTTTTTTTGTAACCCTTTCTTCGTGTGTATGTAGTCGCGAATAATCGATGAGATATATATGTAGATCTTCCCAAGACAATCGGTTCCTTATACCAGTACTGCCCGCCTTATAGTATTCCCTGAAACTATAATATTTGGCAAATATGTAATACTTTCACCGTAAACAAAGTTCTCTGGCCTTTGTAGCCGACTTTTTCCTTGATTTCGACTTTTGAATAGGAAACATATTCGGTATTTCTTCTCTTTCTTCTTGATTTGTATTTGAACAGTTCATTTCAATAAAATTTAGAAAATCTTTGAAGAGCTTCAGGGAAAAATAAACTTTCACTAAAGGGTGGATTTATACTTCCATGTAAATTCCCATTATTTTGAAAATTTTCTCAAAAAATGTGCTTATTACCATTGACCTTTGATTATTTAACCTTATTAAATAATTAAATATCTATAAATGAGAAAAATATAATAGCGACAAGAGCATATTGAGATTCAAATCGCTGGATAAAACTTCGGAAATTTTTTATATGACAGGATAGAACGTAACCATTGTCTGAATATAAACATTAATCTTGGGATAAACCCACTCACTAAATCGGACTCTCATATTGGCTGGTTTACAGAAATGTTCTCATTTTTATACTCTCGCAACAAAAGTTGCTAAAGAGAGTATTTTAGTTTTGTTCACATAATGGTTGTTTGTGTCACCCCGAAATAAAAGAGTTAGATATGGGGTTATATATATATATATATATATATATATCTGTCCGTACAAGCGATAACTTGAGTAAAAATTGAAAAAAAAAAATGACGAAAACCCATAACATATAAAAAGCTATAACTAAGCCATACATTTAAGCTATTGAAGTAAAATTTGGTATGAAGGGACATATGAGGATGTAATTTTTATTGGGGAAGTGGGCGTGGTCCCGCCCCTACTAAGTTTTTTGTACATATCTCGTAAACTATTAAAGCTATATCAAGGAAACTTTCTAGAGTCGTTTCTCTACCTTATACACTCCGAAAATGGAGGAAATCGGATTATAACTACGGCCACCTCCCATACAAAGTGTATGTTGAAAACTACTAAAAATGCTTAAATTCAGTAAGGAAAACCACCAGAAACCTTAAATTTCATTATAAAGATGGTACAGAAGTGGTGCACTCAAAATGGTATACAAAATTTGAAATGGGCGTGGTTCCGCCCACTTATGGGTCAAAAACCATATCTTCGAAACTACTCGACTAATTTCAATGAAATTCGAGTCATAATATCTTCTAGCTTCCCAATCGGTTCACAACCACGCCTACTTCCCATATACCACAGCTTTGAAGTCGGTCTGAATAGTTTACTTTACAATACATAAACTTAGTACCAGTAATGATATCGGAACAGAACTTTGCAAAAATTCTATATTTAAAGAGTGGCATCGCCCTTCTAAAAATCGTCGAAATCGGTCCCTAAGTTTTCAAGACCTTATATATTGAAAATGAGGACCTCAGTACTTCTAACAAATTTTTTACCGAAATTATAGTTAAGTCTCTCAGATATTTTGAAGAAATTTTGAGGGAATATGTTTCTTCTAATAATATGTCTCCGTGCCAACAATGATTGAAATGTGGTCATAACATCACCTAGCTTCCATATACTTAATACTAGGATTTTCAAACTTTCAATGGACTTTATACCATATATATGCCGAATATGTGAGTCAAATTGTTTGTTATATTAATAAATTTAAATAACTTAGCGCTTCCTTACTTGTTTTGAAAAGTGGTCGTGCCCCCGCCCCTAAATATGTTTTTTTTTGCACATCTTGCAAACCAATAAAGTTATATACCCCATATTTTGGTCAAATGCTTCTCCGGTTAGTAGTAGAAAACGATTTGTTCGATAGTTTTAGATTATAAAACATAAAAATTATGGAAATTTTTGGTTGAATTGTGTTTCAAACTTTGTCTGTTGTGATTTTATTTAATTTTTCTAAATTATCTATGGTTTTTTAACTCGAAGTGATCATGGCTTTTATATCCACAAAGTTTAAAAATGTGACTATTATTAGAGGTGTGCTCAAATAATAGTTTATCAATTGTTCTTCCTTCAGTCGGATAGATAAAGAATATTAATTATATAATATTAATGTAAGTTAATATTGATTTGCAAGTTAAATTTTCGAATTTAATTACATATACGTAATTTGGGCAAAGAAGGTCCAAAAAAATTTAAAAATTTTAAATAAAATAATTACTATATAATTAAAATAAAATATATTTAGAGTATTGACTCTTACTGATTATTTGAATTAAAATATTTAAATTTTTTATTGAAACATTATTGTACGCATTGTTTTACTTTGATCCCACATAGCAGAAGCAAGTTCGTGTCATAAGTCTTTTGTGTAATTGTAGAAGTACAAAATTTTTGAGTGCTAAGGGATTCAATTTAGAACAAATTTTCCTATAGAGAGTTATTGATATTAAACGCATAATTTTCGGACTATCCTGTAAGGATTTTGAAGACCTCTAAGGACTTTATATGTATGCATAACAGATCGAAAAGCGAGTAAACCTACCTACCTTTTAATCTTAAAAAAATGCCATAAAAATCAGTTCTACAAAAATGCCAACAATGCAATTAATCTTTCTCACGCCTTTCACAAGCAAAGAACCAAAACGATAAAAATTATTGAAATGTAATGGAGCTGATGAAATGGACCAAAGTGTCAATGAGAGCACGCATCAAACGGCAGAAAGTATTCTTGAGTTCGTATGTATGTATGTGTGTTTGTACGTTTGCTTGTCACCGATTAAGCGTGTTAATTGCATATTTACTAATGTCCAAGCATAACTGCATAGCTATAGTTGTCCAATACTAATATATGTATGTTGGTTTGTGCGCCTGTAAATAGTTAGATAAAAGTCTTGTAAACACGCATGTACAATACACACACATAGACACACTCACTTGGTTGTGGTTCAAATGCAGTCAAAAGCTACACAAAGTTCACTTATCAATTTACATATGTACATTACACATGTCTACATATCCGATACATGCACTCGCACACACGCGCTCGCTCACGAGCTCAAGTGCGCAATCACACCACTGAGAGTGGTAACAACAAATTTATGTCCATTTGGCATTCGAACACTATCAGATTGCATGACAGTTCCCAATTACTTTTGCCTGCGAGTCAATCGTTCATTACAAACCGATTTGCAAAAGCAACTCTGTCGCACTGCTGCTGCCTCTCGGGGCGCAACTAAGCAACTAAGTGCGCATGTCTAAGCAGCAGACAAACATATAAGCATGTGTGTGTGTGTTTAGTGGCATTTATCCGTTTCTCTAGTTTATTGTGCCGGGCAAATCTGCATACAGATATATGTACGTGTGTGTGTGTGTGTTTGTGCAAATGTCGCAGCAACTATGCGTGCGCATGCAATGGATTGTAGCTTTTTAGTTCTAATATCACCGGCAAATTGAGGCTAAAACGCACATAAAAAAGTCAAATAGTCTCAATTTAAATATATCGCACTCAAATGCGCACAAATGCGTGCCTACAAACATACACATTTACATATAGTAGATATATTTTTATTTTAAGCATTGCAGCGCACATGTCAAACTGTGCTGTTAGAACTGTTTGAATTGTTGCCTCGCTCGCTGCTGTTCAATATGCAACAAATTGTAGGCGCAACAGGCGTTTGCCTATAAAAACGGTTAATCGTTCTTCCTGCTGGCGGGAAATCTGTTTGGTTTTTTTTTCTATTAAATAACTGGTGTGCATTCTTTTGTTTTTATTGAAAATGTCATTCATATTGATTCGTTTACAAGAATTGAGTTTGCATTGAAAAAGGTTTTTTGTATTTTTTTAAATAATAATTTTGTAAAATATTTAATTCAATACTGGAGTAAAAAACTAAAAGAATAATAATTAATAAAAACTAATAAGCTAATGTAATTTAAAATAATCTTTTTTTTTAGATTTGAAGAAAATAATTTATTAATTTACTTCAATCCTCAAGCATAAAATTAAATATACAGTGGAACTTCTCTAACTCTTAATCACCATAATCCAGAAAAAACTTCGAGTTAGAGAGATTTCGAGTTATAGAATTTTCATTAAAACATGCAATTCTGAAAAAACTTTAAATTATAGATTTACCAACAGTTTTAGTTATTTACTTTGCATAAAGTTTTATGTTTTTATGTTAAAACTTGCATTCTGTAATCTTGTTTGTTGCAGTTTGCTATTGTTTTGCTCTAAACGTCTGTATCCCATGCCTTTGTTACATGATTTATGCAATCTATAAGTGTAATATTGTATTTATTTGCTCGCCTCCATACGATACAGAGGGACTCCTTTACAATTGTTCCTTGAGAGTACAATTTTAAATTATGTATTATGCCCTGGTCGAAAAGTTCGATTTATGGAAGGAAATTTGTATGGAATTTGCTTTCCAATGCCACTTCAAGAGTTCGAGTTATAGAAGTTCGAGTTATGGAAGTTCCACTGTATATTATACTCTCGCAACAAAAATTGCTAAGAGAGTATTATAGATTTGTTATGTGACTGTTGTTTGTACGTCATAAAACTTAACGAGTTATAGGCTAGACAGACGGCAGATTTAACCCCGATTAACTGCGCTTTTAATCAGTTCCAAACTTGTTGGTGACAGACGGCAGCAAAGCGAGTTATAAACTCCCATTAACAGCTGATTGGCAATAATATTTTCATTTTGGTAAAATAAAATTGGATAGAAAGCAAATATTGCGGTTGTTAGCCACACAATTAGTACAAAATCACTAATTACTAAAAAAATTATTGATAAATACGTTATTATTAGAACTTACATTTTAGAAAAAATTAGCTATTTCATTGCATGCATATGTTTTTGTTTCCATTTCATTGAAAAACAGCTGTCAGTATTGCATATTTTCATTCACCATAAGTTAAAAGCGACCATGTTTAACAATGGTTTGGTACACATGTTCCTTGGGACCGTGAGAGGGTTGCTTTCGATGGGCAAAATCGGACCATTGCCACGCCCACAAAATGGCGAAATCCGAAAACACATAAAGTGTTAAAAAGTTATAAAAGTAAAATTTGGTACAAAGGATCGTCCTAGTAAGGGCCATATTTGGATATAATTTTTTTGTGGGAATTGAGCGAAGCCCCGCCCCCAAATATGTTTTTTGTATATATCTCACAAACCAAGAAAGCTATATAAACCAAACTTTATGCAGCGGTTCCCTTACGTACCCTACCATATACTATGAGAATGGTTGACATCCGATAATAACCACGCCCACTTCCCATACAAAGGTTAAGTTGAAAATTCCTAAAAGTGCATTAACTCACTAACGAAAAACGTCAGAAACTCTAATGAAAAATGGGCGTGGCATCGCTTATGGTCAAAATGTAAATATGGTCAAAAACCATATTTTTGGAACTACTCGGCAGTTTTCAATTAAATTCGGTGTATAATATTTTCTTGACACCCTGATGACACGGGTGAAAAATTTTCCTTCATTTTATAATATATACAAAGAGAATCAATGAAGATAGCGAAATAAAACTTCACACTAATACCACATATCATCTGTGGTTTCACTTGTGAAAAAATTGTCGAAATCGGACTATAACTTTTCAATTCCCGGAATATCGAATATGAAGTACTCAGTGCCTTATGGTAATTTTTCACCGAAAATATTGGGAATTCTCTCAGATATCTCAATTTAATATATCCTCTGAATTAAATTGAGATATCTGAGCGAGTTCCCGATAATTTCTTTTAATAGTGTGTCTCTGTACCTGAAATGGTTAAAATCGGGTCGTAACTTCCCCTAGCTCTCATATACCTGATTATAGGATTTTCACAAATACGCAGGGCTTAATAGCTTAAAAATCGGTTAACCCCTTGATGTATTTCCTATTGAGCCTGGCTCGTGGTACAATATCTGTGCCTAACATGATTATCACGATTTGTTTTAATTTGTTGGCAACTCTATAAAATAATTATTTTTTTGCGATTTTCTGTTTTTGGAGATATATTATATTTTTCCTTATTCTTTTATATTTTATTTTTAGACATGAAAAAGTAGTTTGGACAACTTCTAATTAAGATTTTTTTAAATTCCTGTACTTTTTTATCTCTCTTGGTTCGATATAGAAAGTTTTAATAATTACCTCTTGCTATGATTTGCTTTGATCTCCTTATACTATAATACATAGCTTGAACACAGTGATAATCTGGATCTGCTCTTACCCTGTGAAAGCTTTGACTGATATATCAGATTACTCACTGACAGCTCGAGCAGTCTTTCATCCTAATTTGGATATCGGTCATCTTTTTACTTGAAGACATTTTCTTCTTATGCATTTTCGTTGTTATCTGGTATTTTCTCACTCAATTCTAAGTAGTTCTTATCTTTGCCATACATTTTTGTTTAGAAGAACTTATTACTAAGATGCACTGCTCTTTATTCTTATTCCTTCCCGTCCATGGCTTAGTTGTTCCTGTATTGAATACTTTTAGAACCTAAAAGCGAACATGCAATTTGATGACATGTTCTAACAGTAAACTTTCCATAAAGCTTTATTTTGTCAATATTTTAAAGACAAGAAGTTTAAGTCTTTCTTTTTTAATTTCTGGACCACTTTTCGTGTTTTTCTTTCTCTTTTTGGATACATATCCTCTAAGAATATATTATTATTATATTGAGACCCAAGACAAGGAACCATGTATAAAAAGTCAGTGATATATGATCAGGATTTCCAAATGTACCGTTATGTCTACCTGCGCCAAAGATTGGAATTGCTAACCTAGAGAAAAGATATAAAACTCAATTGTTTTACGACTCAAACACACTCATCATACACAATTAATTTCAAATCCAAATCTCAGATTAAATTATACTCAAAAATTATATGAAAATAATGGCAATAAAAATAAATATATTCCAACTTAAAGTATGGTTATTGAGACCCATTCATATTCGTTTGGTCATTTGTTGACATTTTATGTCACTTCGGTGGCGCCATGTCAAAACATAAGTACATAACAGTATCACCATAAAAAAAGGCGACCAACGAAAGAAATTACAAGAAGCAGTTAATAAAATTTTCTTTGCTTCCGCCTGTTGAACTACGCTTTGCTCTCCCAACACTAAACTGACAGTTCAGTTGTCCGTATCGCGTACCCTCGCTGTATTATGTCAGCTGGCGTTGGCAAATGCTAACGTGTTGAAGGTAACGAGTTTATAACTTTGCCACACTTTTGCTTTCGATCGAATGACACACGGCGTGTCAGTACGTCAACACACATTTGACGCCGCCGCATGACTAACTGTCAGTCAAACTGTGTTCACTCGACGCTTGCGCAAGCCGCATACGGGCGCGTCGCTCTCCTATGGCCGAGACAATCAAATGGTCATAAATTTGATTGGTGTGCCAGACGTGTTGAAAAGACGAGAAGCATACGGATGAATGTGTGTTTTTGTTGGCTCACACGATGCACAATGAAATCAAATTATATGACAGCGTATTGCTGAAGTACAATGGGAAACTACTATGGAGCTTAAGTAGGCAGTTCATTGGAAATGAGAGCTAATTTTTTTTTAATTAATTAATTGAAAAACATTATGAGTTAATTAGTTTTTAGTTGGTGTTGTGGTTCCAAATATTTCTAGATTAAACCAAAGACTGTGACGCTGGGTCACTTTAACTTCTTCTTTTTTGGTATAAATACCGCTTACGCGATTATAGCCGGGTTAACAACAGCGAGCCATTCGCTATTTGGTGCCAATTGGTGGTACCAAGTGCTTCCACTTTATCTGCTTATCCCGGCGGGTGCTGTATCGTATACTCACAGATCTGGAATGTTCTCATCCATCCGGACTACATGCCCTACAGCTTAGCCGCTGTTTCTTGATTTGCTAAGCTATGTCAATGACGTCGTATAACTGATACGTTCCATCGAGTGCGATATTAGTCGTCGCCAATGTACAAAGATCATAAATCTCGAAAACTCCTAGTGTCGTCTCATCGGATGTTGACATCATCCACGCTTCAGCCCCATTAAGCAGACGGGAATGACGGGGAATCAAAATTGGAGTCTCTCATCCGAATCGTTCCTGGACACTTCGAAGTGAATGGCAGTCTGGAACTTTTCTCACTTACGTGAACTTTTACACATGACCCCATCCTCCATTTTCACCAATACTTCCGCATAAATTTTCGAAACTAAGCGTTGGACTTCCATTATGTCGGACCCTGACTTTTGTTCTGACTGAACTGTATGGATTTATGCGATATTTTAGACCATTCACACCACCTCTACGAGAGATATCCAAATTATTCTTGGAAAGATTTATCTAAGATTATACCTAAATTTGCTATCGTTCAAAATAGAACAAAGATCTCGTCATGACAGTTATCGTCGATTACAATTCTTCTTCTTCTTCATCTTCTTGACTGGCGTAGACACCGCTTACACGGTTATAGCCGAGTCCCAAACAGCGCGCCACGTATCCCTCCTTCTGGCAGTTTGGCGCCAATTGGTTATATCAAGCGAAGCCAGGTCCCTCTCCACCTGGTCCTTCCATCGGAGTGGATGTCTCCTTCTTCCTCGGCTTCCACCAGCGGGTACTGCATCGAATACCTTCAGAGCTGGAGCACTTTCATCCATTCGAACAACATGACCTAGCCAGCGTAGCCGCTGTTTTTTTATTCGCTGGACTATGTCTATGTCGTCGAATAACACATACAGCTCATCGTTCCATCGTCTGCAGTATTCGCCGTTGCAAATGTTTAAGTGACCATAAATCTTCCGCAAAACCTTTCTCTCGAAAACTCCTAAACCGTCTCATCCGATGTTGACATCGTCCACGCTTCTGCACCGTAAATTAGGACGGGAATGATGAGAGACTTGTAGAGTTTGGTTTTTGTTCGTCGAGAGAGGATTTTACTTTTCAATTGCCAATTGCCTAGTGATTCTGCGTTGGATTTCCAGGCTGACATTGTTAATGTTCCCAGGTAGACGAATTACAATTACGTTTTGATATTGATCGGTCGGTCTAATATCCATATTTGGTATTTTCACTCTCACTCTATTTTATCCAAAATTCACTAGAAGATCTAATATTGTCTGGCCAGCGGTCGAATGATTCCGGCCAACGGCCGTTCGATGTTTTCATATGTGTTCAAAAATAACGAGAATTTTAAAATTTCAATTATCAAAATTTTTTTTTTAATTTTTTTTTATAACGAATGAATATATAAATTTTTTTTTTTCGAAAAACGAAAATTCCCGTTATTTTTTGAACACACTTCGTATATGTTTGGAGATGTAAAAGTGGCCCTAAAAGTCGAAATATATGTACATAGATCGATCAATCGGCATTTAAAGAAGTTTTTGACCATTTTTTGTAACATGAATCTTTCATTACACACCAGAAAAAGTCGGTTAGAACAGCAGATGTAAACTACCGTACAAACTATGGTTGAAGTGACTTTAATCATCATCATCTAATGTTTCTAGTTTCTAGCTTCCTAATCATAAAAAATCTGCTTGGATCTTTTTTAGAGATTTTTAGATACAGATCTCACCACTTAAACAAAAGCATTAAGAACTTTTGTCTTGATAAAAAAAATCTCACTTATTTATCAAGCTGTCCGCGTACCAACATTCCTCAGCGATCATACAAAGTATGCGATAACAATGTGACTTCTTCCGAGTGTGTGACAGACGATCTTTAGACGAAGTAATATACGTCCTGTGGTGTTTATGCTTTGGTTATAAAATTACACAACTTTGATGGCTGTGTGAAGGGCTGCAAAGTAACTATGATATGCGTGGCACAAGCCTAGAACAAAGACATACATACATACTTATACAGATATGTATATAGATGGCTCTAAAAGTCTCCATGGGCATGTGCGTATGTCAACCGACGAGTGTGAACACATTTATAATGTTTTCCTGGCTGTGAACAAAAAAAAAGTAAAAATAAAATTCGGAAGTGTTCATAAACTTCATAAGTAATTGACAGTTGATTTCCTGCTGTGGACACTTCTCTCCCAACGAATTCTCCACATATTTATCACCTTTTTATGCGTGTCTTGACGCTTTGTCGGTGGCGTCTTGTGTGTACTTATTTATAACCTAACTAGCATTTTGACTTCTGGGTTTTCTACTCTTTCTCCACAATATTTTATATTTATTTACAGCGCGCCGTTATGCATTTCAATGTTACACACAGCTGCTACCCATCCCCCTCCGTCCATTAATATTCTAGTCGCTACTAAAGACACGTTTGCATCTGAATGTGCCGAACGTTCAATTTAATTGTTATCAATAGCGCTTGACACTTGTTTCACGACTCTATTCGGCATTCGGCGTGTGTGAGTTATGGCAATATTTTGTGTATATAAATATTTTATTGCCCACTTGTGGCATAGTGTGTTTGGCATAGTTAAATGCCTTGTTTGGTTATTAAAGACAGAGAAAAACCAGTAGCCACCGCCACATTTTTACTACTATCCCTCCAAATGGTATGTGTGTGCATTCGTACAAATTTTATTACGCACATTTTAATGCTCGAAGAGATAAGATAGCCTGGAGTACGTAAATTTTAAATTCTCCGAATAACAGCTAATAATAAATTGTATCGCTTATTTTATGAATTTTCGAACATTTATGGTTGAAATACATTTTCGATATTTTTACGTGCGTCTTAAACGCCGCTACTGTGTGTTTTGTCAACATATTAAGTTTTACTGTCGAAAATTGTTTAATGGTCCAAAAACAAATTAATCGCCAGGTGTTGACTATTGTTTAATGAACTCCAGAAATGTTTGTTTTGACTCACAAAATGGCTTCTTTTCATCATCAATACTTACTTTTGTAGATTTCGAAAATAATCAAAACTGATAATTTTTTTTTTAAATCTATTGTATTAGACATTTGTAAATACACATTTCAAAGAGTATACCTGTTTTGGCTTATAATATACATATTTTTCAAAGGGTTTTCGGCACCTTTAAGTTCTAATATTCTTTTTAGTAAATATTTCTTAATTTTTGCTAGATATTTAGGTCTGGAAATGGTTAGAATATCTACTAACTCCACCAACATAATTTTATGTATCCAGTATCATGTTTTGGATATTATTGAAGATTTCGTCTTTAGCAGTATCTCTTGAACGTTCACAGATTTTAGTGCTCATATGGCCTATACGGAATTTAGCAATCTATTTACACGGAAGTGTTCCGATAACACTCATTAACCAATTTTTGATTTCAAACGGATTTTTCGAAAGTCTACAACTTTGCATCCGCCGTTTTCCAATAGATGCCTCTAGGGTCAAGCACTGGTCGATAAATCGATTTTTTTATATCGATCTTGGACTTTTATGTCAACATTAACCCAACAAAATATTTGTAGAGATCTGTTTGCATCCCAAACTTATTCTCAACTGAAAGCCGAATTCTCGGCATTTGCGGGAAATTTTGTTTTTCTTTTTTAATTCCAAGAAAAGTGCGGCTGAGGCTCATCGTCATTTGTAACATCGACATTTGTAACCGTTTTTATACAAAAAAAAAACGAGGGAAGCAAAGTTGTAGACCAATTCGTCTAAATATCTTTCAGTCTTCCTGGTATATTATATATCCGTATCTCCGTCTTTCTTAAAATTAAAAATTATGATTTTTGGAAGGTGACAAAAGACATTGAATCATTTAGATTGAACTTCAAATTGTTATTGAAAGGAATACGAATTTGAAATAATTATTTTATTATCTTGATCATTACATAGATCAATAAATGTGAGATAAATTATTGCGGTAATTGAAATGAAATTCTGAACTTGCCTGTTAATAAAACTCAAATGAATTGAACTTCAAATAAATGTCAAAAGAAAGCAGTAATTTTCATAGCAATTCTAGTTGAATCGTGTGGTCTACAAGCTTTAAATCATCTTTCAAAGTGAAAATATATTATATGGTGTCATAATGTTTGTTGGGGGTTAACTATTAAGAAATTTTCAAGTTGACCACTAATAGGTTCTTTTATCTACTAAAACATGATGATTACCTTGATTCTCAGAAAAATATTTTGTAAACTTTGAGCGTGCTTATATCAGAAGAAAATCAATTTATAGTTTTTAAAGTCTTCGAATTTAATTATTTTGTCATTTATGAGAATTTTTTGTATTCACGGAATTTACATCCGCTTGCAAAATATAAGTCGTATCATATATTATTCTATCATTAGCCTTATCAACGTTATTGCGTTTCGGCCTATATACTGTTAGTTTTATCTGTCGAGAGAGAGCGCTACATCAATTTTCATCAATTTACCATATTATTCGCTGGATCTTCAGGCTGGTATCATTATTTCTGTTGATGGCGGTGCCAAGATACAAAAAGAACCTTGACTGCTTCGAAATATATGGTCCCCCGCAACTAGCTCATTATCCTTACTATTTCAGCTGGTACCAAACATATACTTCGTCTTGCAATCTTTGACTGCCAGACCAATTTTAGCAGATTGCTTCTCGAAAGCTGGAAAAGTTTCAGAGATCAGATCAGATTCAGATTCAGAGATCAGATCATCGTAATTTAAAATTAATTACACAGCCACAGAAAAAGCAACGTTTCTCATTACCCGGGGGTCTTACTATGTGTGCTGTATGTGTTTGGGGTCGCTGAATCCGAATTTGAGGTCCATTTAACCCCATCAGATCAGGGTTTTGATATAACCCCAGAAAACCAATATGGCAGACAGCGTTTTTGAAGCTTCATCGGATTCGCTTGAAACTCGTTATTCGGGGGCTCTTGGGGTCGCTGATTAAGAATCCGGTGTCGGTTTTTCAACATTCAAAATGACGGCTCGGACGCTGTTTTGAAAAATTCATCATAATCGCTCGAAACTCGTTACTCGGGGTGGTTCTCAGTGTGGCTTATTACGAATTTGACATTACTCAAATGACGAACCAATATGGTGGACACATTTTAAACATATCTCATGCACCATTTTGAAGTTTGAAAAACTGACACCGGATAAGTATCATGTTCTTTTATCCTTAAATTAACTTGAATTGTAGCTCCTTGGCTTTACTTCACCCTGGCTCCTTTTCATTATTTTGGCCATGTTGGGATGACTTTGATACAATTTGCTTTGAAATTTAAATATACTAAAACTTGTTTAATGTTCATATGTAACGGGTGATTTTTTTGAGGTTAGGATTTTCATGCATTAGTATTTGACAGATCACGTGGGATTTCAGACATGGTGTCAAAGAGAAAGATGCTCAGTATGCTTTGACATTTCATCATGAATAGACTTACTAACGAGCAACGCTTGCAAATCATTGAATTTTATTACCAAAATTATTACCGAACGATCTGCCACAACGTCGAATTTTCAGTGAATGGGCCCTAGAAAAGTTGGCAGAAAATCCGCTTTTTTATCGACAAATTTTGTTCAGCGATGAGGCTCATTTCTGGTTGAATGGCTACGTAAATAAGCAAAATTGCCGCATTTGGGGTGAAGAGCAAACAGAAGCCGTTCAAGAACTGCCCATGCATCCCGAAAAATGCACTGTTTGGTGTGGTTTGTACGCTGGTGGAATCATTGGACCGTATTTTTTCAAAGATGCTGTTGGACGCAACGTTACGGTGAATGGCGATCGCTATCGTTCGATGCTAACAAACTTTTTGTTGCCAAAAATGGAAGAACTGAACTTGGTTGACATGTGGTTTCAACAAGATGGCGCTACATGCCACACAGCTCGCGATTCTATGGCCATTTTGAGGGAAAACTTCGGAGAACAATTCATCTCAAGAAATGGACCCGTAAGTTGGCCACCAAGATCATGCGATTTAACGCCTTTAGACTATTTTTTGTGGGGCTACGTCAAGTCTAAAGTCTACAGAAATAAGCCAGCAACTATTCCAGCTTTGGAAGACAACATTTCCGAAGAAATTCGGGCTATTCCGGCCGAAATGCTCGAAAAAGTTGCCCAAAATTGGACTTTCCGAATGGACCACCTAAGACGCAGCCGCGGTCAACATTTAAATGAAATTATCTTCAAAAAGTAAATGTCATGAACCAATCTAACGTTTCAAATAAAGAACCGATGAGATTTTGCAAATTTTATGCGTTTTTTTTTTTTAAAAAGTTATCAAGCTCTTAAAAAATCACCCTTTATATCGAGGTTTCAAAATTTTTTTTTTTAATAATTCCGAAGATCTTGAAATGTTTTTAAAATATCCAAGTGTCCGAAAGTACTCTGACTTTACTTTGTTTAATTACTTTAATCACTAAACAGTCATGTCAGCTTTATTTAAGCATGTCAACAAGTAATGTCACTGCATCGTATTCCAACTAATTTCAAATAACTGAGCTTTCCAATGAAATAGTTGAAATCTCAACTGCTTGTAATTAGATCTTAAAGACATGTAATTTCCAGCCGTAATTTACGGAAAATGCACGTAAAGCATAGTTTAGTAATTGATACACCGCCATTGCGTTGAAACCGAAGTGGCCGAAATGGCTTATCGATAACAGCGGTAAATTAGCTGTATATACTCACATTGGGGTCGTTTCAACTCACATGTGTGTATAGACCCCGTTCACTTCGTATAAGCCTTTGTTGCGAGTACTAATTACTCTCCGCAGTTAATTAAAATGTTTGTTGTGCAAGAATCTGTTGTTTTTGTAACATCGCCGCTAATTTACTTGATTTCAAGTTGTTTGAAGTGCACAAAAGCCGCCGAGCTTGCAAAAAAGAAAAAAATTCGGAAAAAAAATCAATGACATTTCACCAAAAATTTGCTGGAAAAGGCGCGTAAGCCATTCATTGTGTGCAATCAATAAGGCGGTGATTGATTGATTTGCACGGATAAACACACTAATAAACCTGTTCGGTTATTTGTTTTGCTGCAGCATTTTGAGGCACGAAGGGTTGATGGCACCAGTGCGTGAGCGCGTGTGTTCTCCAGCTCGTCCGGTTGCCTGGTGGGCAGCATCAAATACTTCTCTATCGCATTTTATGCGTTTACAAATTACAAAATATTCCACGCGCCCTTACATTGTCGTATGCAATGTCATTTTTAAGTACCCGAGATGAACCTCAAGCGCGGCTTAATTTACAATTGCCTGACACATTTGCATGAGAATATCGATTTGCATATTACGGCATATGCTATGCTCCGTGCATTATGCCTACAAAAACAACAAAGTTAGATGAAGAAATGAAGAATACAAAAACAAATATTTGAAAAGAAACAAAAACAATTTTAACCACATTAAATTCGCGTCCTTTCTGCCTTTGGCAAATCTAGCCGGGATCAAATGTTTATTACCCCAACACACTGTGGTGTGGTGTGGAGTGATGTGGTGAAAAAAAAGCAAGAACGAAAATAAAATTGGGTGTCACCGTCGCACATCGTAAAGCGGCATTTTATGCCATAAAATGTCGCTAACACGCTGTATGGTGTACTTAATAGGCCGGATAGGTACTTAATAGACTGCATAGGCGAAGACGAAGTCGAAGTCGACTGCTACGACGTATGTTTTCCCCCAATTGGGGCTGACCGAACTGACATGCGTCCATCTATACGTCTCTACGTCCGACCGACCGACCGACCGATCTCCACTCCGTTGCGGCACAATGAAATATGCAATTGCAACAGTGATGCTTTTACGACACACTTTTAATACTTTCTAGTTGTTGTGCGAATGTGAATGTCAGGGAGAATGGCGGTTTTTTTTGTATTATGAATGTCAAATGCCGTGTTAGGAAGCGTGTTGAATTTTTGGTGTCTACGCGTAGTTGTTGTAGTCATCGTCGTCGAAGCCACAAATTTGTTTTTATTGCTTAGGCCGTGACCGTAGATCGTAAAAATATCAACTAGATGAAGGCATAGAACATATTT
Organism: Zeugodacus tau; assembly: GCA_031772095.1. Classification (NCBI taxonomy): domain Eukaryota; kingdom Metazoa; phylum Arthropoda; class Insecta; order Diptera; family Tephritidae; genus Zeugodacus; species Zeugodacus tau. The sequence continues at coordinate 23,515,892 of CM062652.1, forward strand.
TTATACCCTTTATATGGGCGTGCGCACATATGAATATTCATAACTACAAGTGCATACATACAAACATGCTTGGGTATTTAAGCAAATTTAAGGAATGTGTCTACGTAACAGCTGCGTTATCTGTTGTTAGTTTAAGGTAAGGTACAGTTATTACTAAAAGAGTTGCAAATATTAGCGCTTAATTAAGTTTGAAAAGTTTATGCATTAAATTAGAGCTTTTGAGAAGCTGTAAAAAGAATCATGTAATATATTTTTTAGAAGATGTCATCAAAACATATATTTTCTACAAACATTAAATGTAGCTGATATTGCTTAATATGGAAAAAATGCTTAAAAGAGTTAGATACAGAGTCATATATACCAAAGTGAAGTGAAACCAAAAACACATATAGCGTCATAACTAAGCCATAAAAGAAGTTATAAAAGTAAAATTTGGAATAAAGGATCGCACTAGGAAGGGGCATATGTGGGTGTAATTTTTCTGGGGAATTGGGCGGGGCCACGCTTCGGTTTTTTTTTGTATATATCTTGCAAACCAATAAAGCTTTATAAAACAAACTTTCTGCAGTCGGTTCTCTTACGTACTCCACCACACAGCATGAAAATAGTTGAAATTAGATAATAACCACACCCACCTCCCATACAAAGGTTAGGTTGAAAATTATTAAAAGTGCGTTAACTCACTAACGAAAAACGACAGAAACACTATATTTCACAGAAATAATAGCAGAAGGAAGCTGCACTCAGATTTAAAAAAAATGAAAAATGGGAGTGGAATAGCCCACTTATGGGTCAAAAACCATATCTCAGGAACTACTTGACAGATTTCAATGAAATTTGGTATATGATATTTTCTTGACACCCTAATAATACGGATAAAAAATGGGCGAAATCGGTTCACAGCCACGTATACTTTCCCTATAAATCAATTTTGAATTCCATCTTACTCCTTCCTTTTATAATATATACATAAAGGACCAATGAAGATAGCGGAATAAAACTTTACACAAATAGTGCATATCATCTCTGGCTTCACTTTTGAAAAAATTGTCGAAAACGGACTATAACTTTTCAAGGCCCCAGATATCGAACATGTTGAACTCAGCGCCTAAGGGTAAATTTTAACCGAAAATATGGGTAAATCTCTTAGATAATTTAATGTAATTCAGAGGAAATTTTTTTCTTCTAATAGTGTGACTCTGTTTCAAAAATAGTCTTGGATATAGTGTACCTTGCTGATGAAAATGAATGAAATCGGTTCAGGAATTACCTCAGCCCAGGATTTACCCTTATGGGTAAATTTCTATGCTATCTTAATAAAATTTCTTCAATAAATTGCGAGAGTATAAAATGTTCGGTTGAACCCGAACTTAGCCTTTCCTTACTTGTTTGATTAGTTGCCATTTTTTTGCGAATTTACAAATACTCCTTCTTTAATTTTTACTTCGCTGAGCTCTGAATCCTCATTTTCTTATCGATTTGGAAGCTTTGGCAAAGGCAGTACGGCACTATGTAGGATGGGTCTGTTGGCAACAAAAATGTGGAAAGTTTTGTGTGTATTTGGATTTGAATCACTGGATTCTTGTTTACAAATTTGTATATAATGTAAGATAGTTGAATGGGTTAGTTGACTAAGGTTTTTGCATTATATTTTGTTGGTAAGCACCTTTTTACGACCTATTCCCCACGTTTTTCTGAATAAAACAGCACGTAGTGCTTAGTGCGAGTCTGGCGGCGATACCTGTCTTATCCAAAATACCAAAATAGTATGTTATTGATCTATAAAAGATGCAGTAAGACTCTTATATCTCTATAGCTTCAAAGATGTTTTAAAAACTTGCATTTAGTTTTCAATCCTATCGTTATTCTTAGATGTGAGAATAGGACTTATATGAGACAAGATACTAAGGATCTCACAATTTTACTTTATGCCGGTTCTTACATTGAAAGAATAGAAGAAAGAAATAGAAATGTATGTTGTATCCATCTAATCTGTCTCATCTGTCCAATGAAGGTACTAGAATCTCCATCACATGGTGTAAGTTTTTTTAGTCTTTCACATATCTGGTTTATATCATTTTTGAGCTCGGAGATATCATTCCTGATTAATCTCAGGGTTTCCTGTAGGATTTTCCTTCATATAACTACACCTCAATAACCTGAATAAAGTGTAATGGCTAATGGTAATCTTAGCTTGAAATTCTCTTCTTGATTAAGTTGTTGATCAATTCAATATCAATGTTATGAAGTAAGCCGTCAATTTCCGAGGATTGGGTTCAAGACTTATAACATGTGTATGCATATGAGATCATATATGGGTTATTTCACTTTTTCTAATGGAAACTCAACCAAATATTGTTAGGAATAAAGAACTTAACAATTCTTAATTCCTTTATCATTTAAAATACTTGAATCATCTTAGAAAAGTCGAATAAAGGAGGGACCACTTTAGAGTAGCTTTACTTTAAGGCTTTTGGCGTCATTTTTTTGTCAGGAACATTTGGTTTGAGTCGATCTTAGAGAGCCGAAATCAAGACTAACTCAACTTGGGTGGAAATCTCAACGGCAAATATTCGTCCAAAAGATATAGTTTCCAACAAGACTGGGCCAGTTCAGACAATGCTTACTTCGAACTTACGTTAATTCCGCTTTAACTTAATTGAAGGTTTACGTGAAGTCATACTATTTTCTGCCATTAAATAAGTTGCCAGCTCTTATAACGGAGAAAAATGGACAAAACAATGTCAACCGCCAATGGAAATTATCTTTGCTGTCGACGGAAATATATTGCTTTTGATTTATTGCCCTATACGATTTGACTACGGTTAATATAACTAAGAATGGAACGGAAAGCAATACAAATGAATGTAGAACCACCTGCAGGTAGCGGAAGTATTGGATGCTCTATTGAGCGTTTGGGAGGCCAATTCAATTGGTGTCTTTAGCACAAAATCGCTTAAGTAGTTTAGCGCTAATAAAAAAGAAGAACTAGTTACAAAACTTTTAAAATTTGGATTCCAATGTTACAAACTTATTACTTCTCCACCTAGCAAGCAGACTCACGTGAACTCGGCAAGTTGACACGAGCTTAAATTCATTATTTCTTTCTTTTCATTCGTTCACATTTGCTGACTTCCTGAAATGTCTGCAAATGCCATTGCTGCCACTGCTATTACGGCAATATTTCGTTCAAATGGACCATAAATGGCGCCCTAATCTTGCGCGCTTCACTCACACGTTGCCCACTTCTTAATGCAAATGCTTGCAAACAACATTCCAACAAAGCACAAGTATGCGCAAAAGCGCTCTTAACCACACAAACACACCTTTGTGTACATAGTATTTGTGGATTTGCATATGAGTACGTCGGTACACAACAACAACATGTGGCATTGGACGATTTTGAGGCAAAGCTTAGCAAAAGCCATCAAGCAGCAATCATGCTCCTCCACCTGCCCACCAAGGCAACTTGGCAAACATACAAATACGAACAACAACAACAACACGAGTATACAACTTGAATACAATAGCAGAACAGAAGTGTCCCCAGTGTTGTTCGAACGCTTGTTGCATTAAACATAAAAGCCGGAGTGTGCATGTGTGCTGTTGTTGTTGTTGCGCATGCGCGCACAGTGTGACTGGATTTACACTGCGTCTGCGCTGATTGATGACTTTCATTTGCCAGTCGGACAGGATCGCATTAATATCACCGAACCCTAACCAATTCATCGGCACACATTCACGATCTCATATGTACAAACATGCATGTTGTTGTTGTTGTTGTTGCATCGCTTTCGACCATACGAATTTCATATTGTTTGTTAGTTTGGGTTAGTTCGTTTCGTTTCACTTTTTTCTTTATTTATTGTTGTTATTGTTATTTGTTTTTGTTGCTGTTATTTTGGTTACCACTTACTCGCACGCTCTGTGGGGCTCATGCATATGCATATGGGGGCCATGTGCACTCTAAATACACATATTATTGTTATATGCTACGCGCTTGCGCTCGCTAATGTCGTCTGTGCGCCCGTATTGCCTTCGCATTAGTGTCCACCATTCCTGCCTCACTCGGCTCCTTCGTATATGGCATTGTCGTTCCGGGGCGTTACAATTGTGACGCACTCACCGTGAAGTAGAACACCCAGGAATTCCAAGCATTTGCCATTGCTGCGACTGGTGAGGAGGCAAATGCTTCTCAATTTGGTGTGCTAATACAGAAAAAAGCGAAAGCAACAACAATAAGAATAATAATAAAAACAATCGTAACATCATCATGTACCCAATGGGAATAATTTTTGACAGTTAATTAGCTTCTAATTAAAATATTACCAAGGGTGTGTATAGAAAAAGTCGAGAAAAGAGTACTTGTCTATGTAAATATCATATTCGCATGCGTGTAGCATCCTTAAATGGTCGCCAACTACGCATGTTTAAGAAAACATTATTTTCAATAAATTACGAATTTTGAGAGGACGAAAGCAAGCAACATTCCAAAAGCAGGTTCTAAAGAAGTCCCTTAGTCCTTTAAAACATTGAAAGTCTTTGAATTGGAAAACTGATCTAAAGATTTGAAGATACCTGGACCCGGCCCGTCTGATATCTCTTAATCGAGTTTTTTATAAATCGAAAAACGGTTCCAATATTCTCTGCATATCTTCCGTAACTTTGGCATTTGTTCTAGTTAGTAGTATGATCAGTTTCATATCCAGTCTTTTTTAAATTATACATTTCAATTATCCAATTAACTGAAAAGAGTCTATTACCATTTATTTGATTTTCGACCGAAAGTCGTCCCCGTTTCGACATGCCGAAGTCTTAAAAAGTCTCATCGAGTGATGCATGTCGAAAACTGGTATCGAGACGACGAGATCGCAATTTATGCCGAGTTATTCAGACAGAATCCTATCAAAATACAATTTCGACAACGGAGTTGGACTTCTATATGTGACCTCTATAAAGTATGTCATAAAGCTTTATTTCTTCAGAATTTCAATCCATTTTCTACATTTCTCAGATAGAGGTAATCTGAACTTTAGTTCTAAGGGCCTACATGTTAGCCATATGTAGTACATATATCGGCGTTAAATCCATCATTGAATGTTGTTTTGCTATCGTCATCCCTAATAGAGTTACTCCTCTTTTTCATTCTCACTTCTAAATTAAAATTCCTTCGTTTTTGTGATAGTAGTAGGGTAGTTAGAGCCCAGTCCAAAGGATACAAGTCAAGCGTTGGCCCTGAGCGGTTCGACAAGTAAATGTCAGGCTCAATATGCTACAGACGGTCGACAGAGTTCGTAAACTAGGAAGTCCAGTCCGGACAGTGGGTGATGTTGCCAGTTGAGTAGGGGAGGCTGTGTAATCGTTATGTTGTAATGTTGAGAACTTTTTTTTGGGTCTTTACAACAACAAAAACAACAGACTTAAGCCCTTCTATTGAAATCTAACAACCTTCACTGCATTTGCACGATTCTCTACTGGGTCCCCACTGAATGAATGTTTACTCCGCCACTTAACTATTCTCATATGAGTGTCTCCACGCTTACTTTCCTGCACGAGTACGCTGCAGCCATAGTCAGTCGGGCTGTGTGCAACGCATGCTCAGCTGGTGAGTGTTTTCCCCGGTGAATTGTTACATTTGTCTTCTCCACTGCGGCTGCTGCGACTTCTGCTGCTGCCTCAATTGCGAGCACATTTCGACCACTGACTGTGTCTTGCGTTTGCGGATGTCATGGCACGGAGTGTGAATATGTGCGGCAGTGGGTCCGTCCACTGTGCCATGCGCTACTCGCTTATTTATTTACGGTACGTGTGCGGTGTGAGTCCATGGAGGTTATAGGGCTGTCCACTTTCCATTAGCATAATCACTTGTGTATGCGATCATATGTCAAGGAGAAAGCCGCGAAGTGATTTTTTTCCCTCTGGTGGCACAACGATCCACATGGCCAACGGTCCAGACAAAAAACAGAGAAGGCGGCGGAATTGATCGGTGGTTGTCTTGACGCAGCGGAGCTAATCAACTGTGCACAGTGCTCATTTGGGAACAGCGGAAACATGTGGCGCTTTGGTTGTTGTTACATGTGTACCCTTACATATGTACATATATTTTTTTAACAAATGTACAATTGTGCGGCGGTTAGTTAATGCCTTTTCCAGCACATCAAATTATTTGCCTAAATGTGTGAAAAATGCTCGACTGCAAAATGCTGGTGGTGTACACACATTTATCATACTTCGCTCGTATGTCTACGAAATTGCAAGGAGAAAAGTGAAACTCGCTGCTATTGCCATGAAGGGTAGATGGTCAGGGAAGACGGTGGGGGTTTGTAAGTTAAGGAGAACTTAGTTTGGGAATCAGAGGCTGAATAACAAACTTGGAGGTTGGCTTTCACATAATTCGTCATTTGCTATGGAAAAGTCTCGAAATAATTGAGCTCCTCCCACCACAACGTCCGAAAGCACATTCATCAAACTTTGTATAAATGATGTTTTTTTCTAGGTAGAAAATATTCCTTGGTGTTGTTTAGTCATGCGTAGAAAGATCCTAGGGTAATCACAACGTTCTATATCAAAATAATAAATCGGGTCAGCATCGACACCCAACGCAGAATCACTCTGCCAACAGGTGCTACTTTGGACTGTGTAGGCAATTGAAAAGGAAAGTCCTCTCTCGACGACCCAAAATGAAACTCTACAAGTCGCTCATCATTCCTGTCCTGATGTATGGAGTAGAAGCGTGGACGATGACTAATGAGACGACTCTAGGAGTTTTCGATATTAAAGGAGCCGTAGGTGTGAAACGACGACATAGATATAGTTCAACGAATAAAAAGACGGCGTCTGCATTGGCTAGGTCATCACCATCGGTCCAATGTCGGTTAAGCGATTCGCATGAGCGCTCTTAATGCTTTATGCTTGTTTAATTTATGCAATTTCGTAATTCCATTGATATCACAAAATACTCAGAAACCTCGTTGTTTAGTTTCCTTAAGAGGCACACCTAGTGTAATGGTGATTTTAGAGAATTTTTATTAAAACAATTAAGGAAAGGCTAAGTTCGGGTGCAACCGAACATTTTATACTCTCGCAATTTATTTAGAGATTTACCTATATTTTCGGTGAAAAATTACGCTTAGGCAATGACTTCTTCATGTTTGATATCAGGGGCCTTGAAAAGTCATGGTTCGATTTTGACAATTTTTCCACAAGTGATGTCACAGCTCAAATACAGTATTTGTGTAAAGTTTTATTTCGCTATCTTTATCGGTTCCTTATGTATACATTATAAAGTGAACGAATCAGAAGGATTCAAAATTGAGTTATATGGGAAGTGTCATCAGGGTGTCAAGAAAATATTATATACCGAATTTCATTGAAATCTGCCGAGTAGTTCTTGAGATAATTGGGCGACGCCACGCCCATTTTCCATTTTGTAAAAAAATCTCAGTGCAGCTTCCTTCTGTCATTTCTTATGTAAAATTTGGTGTTTCTGACGTTTCTCGTTAGTGAGTTAACGCACTTTTAGTCATTTTCAACCTAACCTTTGTATGGGAAAGGTTAAAAAATAAAAATTTATTAAAAATAGAAAAAACACCGCCATATTGCGTTTTAAAAAAAATAGTCGAATTTTACCCAACATTTTGGTCGTTTTTGGCCTGCCAAAATTCGGAAAGTACGGAGAACTATATAAAGAACATGTAAAAAAAACTCGATTAGTGATCGGATCATTTGTTTTTGAGTAATCACTGCAGCAAATTCGGAAAATGCTGTTTCGAGAAAAACCCGTTTAAAGATAAAATGATCATATTCACTGTTACCGAGCGGCTGCTCTTTAAATTGCTATAACTCAAAAACTATTTGAGATATCGATTTGAAATTTTAATATGTTATTTTTGAAGGTGTAATCTACCGAAATATTAACCAAAAAGAAATATTTTTTTTGAAATTTCACACTAGGTGTGCCCCTTAAAAGGCAGACAAATAGTTGTATAACTTTCACGAACTGTCATATCAGCTTTCTGTCAAGTGGCAGTCCCCTTTTGTAGATCTCTGCAAAGTTCATAGAGGATCCCTCTGTCAGATTTTTTTCAATTTTTTATTTCGGTAGATTACACCTTTAAAAATAATTTGTTTAAACCCTTTCCGAATGTAATGAAAAAGTTTATTTAACATAATTTTGTAGATTTGCTATTGTCTGTTGTGGGACTGGCGGCCTTTGAAAAAAGTTCTCGCCAAACTCATCTGTGCTCCGATACTCTCTTCTTGTTGCAGCTCTTATTGTGAGAGATTATATAATGGACGTGTGGTCTAAGTTCATTTGCTCTGTTATTGAACGTCGCCATCGTTTCGGTGAAAATTGTCAAAATCCTAAGCGCGTTCTCAGAGAGAAGTGAAGCGCAAAACGAGCTGCGAATATATTTTCGATTATTATTAATTTTCCTAAGGATGGTTTTCATGTTGCTACAGTTTGACTATCCAAATCGTTTCAAGTTCTGGGACCGGTATCATGAAATACTACTGAGAGGTACTTAGAATGTTTTGATATTTCCAGGAGTTGCTGAGAGGCCTTAATTAATGTTCAAATATCAAATGACTATCCAAATCTTTTCAAGTTCTGCGACCGGTTTCAAGAAATACTACTGAGAGGAACTTAGAATGGATTGATATTTCCAAGACTAGTTGAGAAGCCTTAATTAATGTTCAAATAGATTTTACTAAAAAATTAAATCCAATAAAATTCCCGTGGAAAAGGAACGGTTTGTTCTTAATCTATCACTCCCAACATTTATAAGGAGATTTCCAAGATGCAATGATGACATTCCACTCAAAATATTGTAAGGATTACAGTTATTTATTTGCTATTTCCTCTACACTTCGCGCAAATGATAACTGTTCAATTCATACCCCTCTGCCCATATATGATTAACACTGCCGGTACTGAGCCCACTCCTCCTATCTTGTAGGTGTTCAAGTGTGTTTGTATGTATGTATACATCCAAGCTTGTGGATAGTTATGCAGTTGCACATACATTTCAATTACTTAAGATTGCGAATTATGTCCTAACATCTATTTCGCGACGCAATCGCTTCGGTCACGGCTTCAGCTACAGCTACATCTTCAGCTTCTACAGTTGCTGCTGCTGGAGCTGCTGCAACATTTTCCACTCGCCGCACTTCACACAACAACAATTCGCCATTCAGCCGGCAATTACAACATATTTCCACATATTTCACACCGACCGTAACAAAAGCAACCCATCAAAACATTCCACACAAACCGAAACGCCGCACAGTCCGCACATTTAAAAAAGCTTAAAGAGAAAAATTGCGTTTGCGGGTTTTTTGTAAAGATTATGCCACAACAGCAACAACAACAACAATGCAAACAAAGTGAAGTGAAAATAAGTTGCAGCGCAGAATCGGTGAAGAATACAACTACTTAGATATCTATGTGTTTGTATGTATGTAAAGTAGTTGCTCATTTATATAGTTGACTGTTGTTGTTGTTGTTGCACACTCTAATGCAACGCCACGGCATTGATAAGGATGCTTCACGTCATGCCACATGCTGCATGCCACACCACAACCTTGCTAACTTGCAACAGCTTGAAACGGCAGCAGCAGCAGCTACAGCTACAACAATCAGCAATAGCAGCAACAACCAATGCAAAAGCAACAGCAGCGCCAACAAGCTCTAGTAGCGTCAAGGCGACAACAGTGGCTGGCAGCCGTTTTTACAGTTGTTGGACATTTGTAAAGACGAACTGATGGCTCCAGCCATGCGGTGTGACAACAGCAACAACAACAACTGCCAACCGGACGGACTGTGCTGCGTCGGGTAGTGCTGTGTAGTGCGATTGCTTGTCGAGTGGGTCGCCGCGGAAGCGCATTAGTGACCAGCGCGCGATTACGGTGCCGGCTGCCGGCTTATGCTGGTCGCAAATGGTGACGGTTGCCACTAGTGGTGGTAGTTGCTGTTGCTGTGTTGTTGTTGGTTTTACTAATGTTAGTGTTGTTATTGGATTTACTAATGTTAGTGTTGTTGTTGGTTTTTTCTAGTGTTGTTTTTGTTGTTGTTCTTTGCTAATGTTTTTGTAGATTTATGCTAGTGTTTGTTGTTGTTTTTTTCTTCTAGTTTTGTTGTTGCTGCTTGTGGAAATGGCGAATGGCAGTGGCGATGGCAATGGCGTTGCTAGTAGCCACCGTCAGCTTCGAATCGAACGATCTAAGCGTGTGTGTGTGTATGTGTGTGTGCTTTTGCCACACCTCTTGCTCCACCCCCGCGCGCGCACTCCATCGCTGTGTGGCGAAATTAAGTTGTTGCCTATCAAATGCAGGCGAGCGCATTATGTAGATGTTCCACCACGCGCAATGAATGTTCCGCGTCGCAGCGCCGCTTGTTGCCGTGTGCGTCTGCCTGTGCGCTTGTTGTTGTTGTTATTGTTGTTCGGCTGGCAAATAGGTGTGCATTTGTACGCGCGCTATTCGTAATGGATTCACATTTTGCCACCACACAACATTTGTTTTTTCTGACATTTTCTTTTTCTTTATTTGATTGTGGGGCTTGACTTGGTGTTGTAATGTGCCACCAAATGTTCTCTCTTCATTTAAATATATTTGTATGTATGTATGTATCTCGAACTGTGTGTGTTCGATTCTGCATAGCTCTACAGCAAATGCATACCCTCGCTACCCCTCACCACACCTTGCAATTTTTTCTAAATTTGTATTTTTTGTTGTTGTTTTTGTATTTATTTGCATTATTGTAGTTGTTGTTGTTGCAGTTGAAAGTAAAGTGTTTAATGCATAAATGAAAATTAATGGTTAGTATATGAATTCTTGGCTTACAAAGCGAAAACTTGAAATCTTGTCGTCGTTGCGTACGTCGCCGGATGCGCCGCTCGCCTTTCCGTCGTCCATCGTGTCCGTTGTCCGTTTCTAGTTTATTTTTCGCCAAAGCATTGACACAGTACTTTACGGATAAATGCATTTGACTAAAATTGAGTTGCAATATAAACATGTCCATCTGTTTGGATGTATGTATGCATGTATGTATATTTCTTAGCTTTGCAACATTACAACTGTACACTTGTGCAACGACATTTGCACATACTCGTATACATAACTACATTTGTCAGTTAAGCTTAAGCTCCGTTACCATACTTAACAGCGTACGGTGTGTTGGTTGTGGGAATATGCACATACATGCATACGAGTACATATCTCATAATTACTAGGAAGTATTTAAGTGGGGCTATTTACATACATTCGAAAGACAAATAAATACAACACTCACATACATACATATATGTACATATATGTTGAGGTTAAGTATATGTTTGCTTAAGTAAATATGTGTGGGCGGTCGTGTAAAATTTTTGATGGCCAATAGCGGTTAGTCAAGAGATCTAACGGTGTTGGAGTGACTGTAACATTTTCAATGTAAAATACAACTACAAATAATAATTATTATATATCTATGTTTGGATATACCTTGTCTTTGTTAACTTTGTATCCGACGACTTAAAGTCGAAGCTCCTGCTTTCTCTGTAGTTTGAGAATATATATGAGAAATAAATTCGAATAAATTAAAATATTTGTAATTACAAACATGGTCCTTCCTTTTATGGATATATGTATAAGCGCTACTTTCTAAGAACTATTAGTTAGAAGTTAATTTAAATTATAAATTTTCTCGTAAGATTTAGAGAGCTTTTCGGCGTATGTACCAATAGGCCATCCATATTATTTTGTGATTCTAACCGAATCAGATCCAAGGCTTATATAATTTAAAACCAGTAAATCATCTTGAAACAACATAAATCAACAATTTTTCACAAAAACAACCCCGATATTACTTCAAGTCAATTCATAAAGCTCTTACGACTTTAACTAACATTCGGCATTTACCGTTATTATCGCTCAAAGCCATTTATCTCAAGAACACTTCCTGGACAATGTTTTCAGTACAAACATTGATACAATTAGCGGGAGATTATTCTATGTTAGAACTAACTGTATAAAGGCAGTTGAGATACAAGTATGTATGTTTTTATGGTCTATCAAAGTTATTCCTTGATTTTAGAAATATTCGCATTATTAAAGTTAGTTCTTGCTTCAGAAAATATCCCTCAAATAGTTTAAGGGGAAGTTGCTGAAGTGACAGTTCTTATCCGCATATAAATATGGATCCCATTCGGTTACGGATTGTCATCGAGAGATTCGTTCTGTTCCCAGATATACTTTTTTTGAACCTTGCGGACTAATTCTATAAATTACAATTAAACTATCGACAGAATTTCGAACATTATGGGATATAAAGGCTTACTGATTTCACACCACCGTTTGTAGATTGTGGGATCTGATACCGTTGATTAAAGAAAGTGGATATAATTTTAATTTTTTAAGCATTTTATTTTTTTATATTGAAAATTCTTGATTTTTATATTTGACATAATGTAAATTACAATATAGATCGGTTATAAGAGAAATTAAAAAAAAAACTTAAACCATGCTGATTAAGAGACAGTAGAATCCTTAAACGGTCCTGTTATTTTAAAGTGCAAATTGTTCAGTTCCACTTGAGAAAAAATAATTAGAGACAGGAAATAAAAATTAAACAAGTAAGGAAGGGCTAAGTTCGGGTGTAATCGAACATTTTATACTCTCGCAATTTATTTATTTAATTAAATTAATATAACACACAATTTGAACCACATATTCGTCATAATTATACTATAAAATCCATTGAAAGTTACAATATTATTAGAAGAAAAATATTCCCTTTGAATTTCTTCAAAATATCTAAGAGACTCGCCTATATTTTCGTTAAAAAATTAATTCGAAGCTCTGAGGTCCTCATATTTGATATATGAGGCCTTGAATACTTATGGTTCGATTTTGGCGATTTTTAGAAGAGCGATGCCACACTATAAATGCAGTATTTATTCACAGTTCTGTTCCGATATCTTCACTAGTGCTTACTATATTATTGTAAAGTAAACGATTCAGATCGACTTCAAAGCTCTGGTATATAGGAAGTAGACGTGGTTGTGAACCGATTTGGCCTATTTTCACAACATATCATTGGGATGCATGGAAAATATTACAAACCGAATTTAATTGATATTGGTCGAGTAGTTTCGAAGATATTGTTTTTGACCAATAAGTGGGCGGAGCCACACCCACTTAAATTTTGTATACCAATTTGTATGGAGGTCTTCTGTACCTTCCTTACAATGAAATTTAAGGTTTCTGTTGTTTTCCCTTACTGAATTAAAGCATTTTTAGTCGTTTTCAACATAACCTTTGTATGGGAGGTGGGCGTGGTTATAATCCGATATCCTCCATTTTTGGACTATATAAGGAAATGCCTGTAAAAAACGACTACTGAGTTTCGTTGAAATAACTTTAGTAGTTTACGAGATATATACAAAACACTTAATGGCGGGGTCACCCCCACTTTCCCAAAACAAATTACATCCAAATATGCCCCTTCCTAGAACAATCCTTTGTACCAAATTTGACTATCATAGCTTAACTTATGGCTTAGTTATTGCTCTTTATGTGTTCTCGGTTATCGCCATTTTGTGGACGTGGCAGTGGTCCGATTCCGCCCATCTTCGAACTTAACCTTCTTATGGTCTCAATAAACGCGTGTTCCAAGTTTCATTAAGATTCTAATTTTTTACTCAAGTTACCGCTTGCACGGGCGGACACTAGGACGGACAGACATCCGGATTTGAACTTTACTCGTCACCCTGATCATTTTGATATATATAACCATATATCTCGTTTAGTTTTAGGACTTACAAACAACTGTTATGTGAATAAAACTATTATACTCTCTTAGCAACTTTGTTGCGAGAGTATAAAAAGGTAAAATTCTGTTGATACCTGCATATTTTTATTTTATAAAAAAATATATATTAAAACTTCCGAAGGTTCTGGCATTCTTCGGCGAATCGCTTAAAATATATATTTCCAAGTTTTAATAGTTCGGGTTTTAAAAGAAATATCTAAATACTTAAAAAAATGTTAAAATTTAGAAATCATGTACTCCTTAAATTTTTAACATTGTTTCTCAACCGTACTACAGCAGGAAAACCATATAATTCATAACAAAACGGACATATTTTCTCAACATGAAAATAGTAACAACTTAAGAAAACTATAGTTCTCAATAAAAACTCAAAGGAGATCTCACAATGGTTAAAGGGCTCGATAGTGATGTTGAATAACTACACAAGAACCATAAATTACACAAGGGTTGAGGAAATATTTCTTAACCTTCTTTGGGAATAGACATGGGCACACGTACGCATACATAAATTGCGGTAGTCACAAATGTTCCGAACAACACTATGTGTCACAACTGAAAAGTGACAATTTATGAGGGCAACCAGGCAGGGGACACCCAATTGTCTATTGCTGGCTAAATAGGCGATAAAAGGAGTTGGGAATGCTGCTTATAACCTTTGTGTGCGGCTTCCAATCTCCATACTAAGAAGTGAGTGTTGAAGAAAATGTTATGTACAAAAGAAATGCAAATGAATTGAATGAGTTCAAAGAATCGAGATAGTCCTAAATGATTGCAGCGCGACTCATTGAATAACAACAATACAAACACCAGCAAAGTCTATTAGGCGAATACTAGATAAACATAGTATTTGAATAGGATGCGCTCCTACAAGTGCGTAAATTCTCAGACACTGAAGTGTCCACACTTGTTTGTTTGCTAAAGAGTTCCAAATTTGAAAATTTCATAAAGCGCCAAAGGTACGCATTAGAAAGGTGTGTTTGTTTTCTTGAGAAGGTAAACATTTTTACGTTTTATTTTTGGAAGAATTATACTTTTTGACTGTGTACTCACTGCGCTCCACTTCTCAGAGTGTTGCCGAATGTAGTTACTTTTTTGGTATTTGTTTGCTTTTATGCATTTCATTTTTACATATGAATATTTGTGAATTGTATGAAGGAGTGTATCTACGAGGATAGTTTGATAAGTTCAGTAAAATGGAAAATTGTTTTTTCTTTTTGTTTTATACAAATCCTCCTCCTCCAATAGCGAGTAATTTATGCGAGATACATTCTCTGAGCTGCTGACAGCGATGCAGTTTTTTAGTCCGTCGGTTTCCTAGACTCATCCATTGGGCCAGTGGTCTTTGTTTCCAATGTTATAATGGCAATCCCGAAGCTCTTCGCCGTTCTAACGTTGTTCAATATCTCCTAAAATAGTGCATGTGACTATTCTTCTGATAGAAACTAAGTCTTTGCCCCAGAGAAACGGTCTCAGTTTAAAAAACGCATCGAGAAATTTTTCTATGCAATTCATGGGCCTGTTCCAATATTTAATAAATAATTTACTATGTTCTATTGCGGGCTCATAAGCACAAGAAACGAAGTAGTACGACCTGATTTCTGACCGTTCCCACGACTGTCTTTTCAAGTCGATCCAAGAGTGCCGACTCAGCAGTATTCCTCAAAATTATTTGGGGAATGTTTTACGCCGCTGCAGCAAGAACAACCAGATTTATAAAATATTTGTCGCGACTGAAATCATCGAGTAAAGCTGGTTAGAGTTAGCTGTGTTTGTGGTTAATTCATAGTTTATACTCAAAATCGGATGTGAAAAAGCTATTATAAGGATGATTACCGCGATTGATCGTTCTTGAGCTTAAGTACAACCGTGAGTCCAACTCAAAATGCGTTACTTCGATTTTCAAAAACAATTCGAATCATAATTTGATTATTTCAAGATTTTAAGGAACTGTTGAAAGAGAGGTCACATTGAAGATTTAGTCGAAAATCGGACAAAAAAATCATAACGACCGCCGAATTTGATCTTATTTTGAAGAAATAGAGGCATTATTTGTTTCAGTTCAAAATTGGTGTGTTCAAAAAATAGCGGGAATTTTCGTTTTTTTTCGCCTTTAAAATAGTCCTAATTCAATATTATTCATTTATGCCTGCACTTCTTCCAATCATCGAAACACTTCTCAAACTAGAGTTTTTGGGATAACCTTTGGCTCTTTCTACGATTTCTCTTTTGCTTGTAAAACAACGGTCCTTTAAGATTGTCTTTATTTTTGGAAAAAGTCACATGGGGTCATGTCTGTCGAATATAAATGTGAGTTTTTAACACCACGTATTACTGATTTAGAGTTCTCAAGAGTATAGGATTGAAAAAATGGTGACGACTATGAATTTGGAATGTAATGAAGGTCCCAGCACAATAACAAACGACATAAACGGTGATTTTGAGTATCTTGGATGAAATAATATATTTGCTTCCGCCGTTTTTTTTAATTTAAGGGGTTATATACAGTTAGACGGCCGAAAAAAAGTGAATTTTCCAGAATTTTTTCTGAGAAAACTTTTTAATTTATTGATCCAAAAATTTATACACATATTATGGTATCTTTTAACTGTATTTTAAGACTTAGGAGCTCCTCTCGAAAAAGACGTTTTGAGGTGACCACTATATCTCGGAACTGGATCATTTGAAATTAAAAAACCAAACAGATTTCGTAAAAATAATGTTAAATCTAGTAATTAATCGAAGGAATAAGCAAAATAAAATTTTTCGACAAAAAAAAAATCGATTCTTCACCGAAATTTCGGCCTTAAATTGTTTATAAAAAAAATATTTATCGGAGAGAAAAAATCTTCGATAAATTACTAAAAAATATATCTAAGAAAGTCGTGTTAAAATTTGAGACTAATCGGTCTAGCCGTTTTCGAGTAATGTTGGTCATCGACTTTGAAAACACCATTTTGAGAAAAACGCGTTGCCGCTCGGACTTTGTACTTCCAAGCACTCTGAAACGCCTTTTTCAAATTTTTCATTTGCTTGTAACTTTGAAAATATTCACCGGAACGATATGAAATTTTCTGTGTGTATTCTTAAATATATGTACATTAAGAAAATGAAATAAAAAAATTGATTTTTTGAAAATTCTAACTGTAGGCTTTATTGTATAAAAACGGTTACGAAAATGTTATTCAAAATATTGGCCGTCACTTGCTACTACTTTCGACCATCTTTTTGGCAGCATGCGTATTCCGTGACGAAAGAACTCCTCATCTTTCGAGTCGATTCAAGTATCAATCCAATTTTTGACTTCTTCATAAGAACTGAAGTGCTCGATTTAATCGACCAGTGCAGTGTATTTCGACAGAAAATCATCGTGCAGAAACATCTGAGCTGGGAAACCGCCGAGCTAGTCATGTATCTCGAACAAAACTTTCCTAAGTCCAAACTTATCCAACTGCCTTCGTACATATATATTTCCAAGCTCGTGGTAATATACTGCGTACTAAATGTGTATTCAATGCCTACAAACTTGCATTCATTTGTTGACAATTTGTAGGTGTTTAAATCCCTTCAAGTATTGTACGAACCTATGGAACGAGCAGACGACGGCAGACGCACCTTTTTTCGTATGAAATTGAGTGAAGTGAAGAAAACACGTTCTGTTTATGCATACATATTAACTTTTCCATATATTCTTATTTCTTCATATATGTGCATATGTACGAACGCACTATTTACATATGTATCTTCGATGTTTAAACATACATAAATGTACGCCGCCTTTTAGAGTAAGCGTGACCGCGCGGCGAGATAAACATTGACACAAAAGATTTGCTTGCAATCAGTAAATACAAATGCGAGTAAAAGGCGGAAACTTTGTCATTACCATTTTTTCGAACTGCACACACGCAATTTGCTGTAAAGCAAATAATAACACGCGTACAAGCTCGCTCTACATTGTAGTTGTTGCATGTTGTTGTACTGTATGCGCTTATGTATCGAACTTACGAACAAGCAAATTTAGACAAAAAGGGACAATCTCTTTTTGTTGTAGTGTGTGTGTAAGTTGTTAGCAACTTTTTTATATATGTACTTCCTAAATTGATGGGTCTTTCACACACACACACATACTCACTTATGGCTTTAATATGGTTTGTGGAACCCACGCGTCGAGACATCAAATGTCTACTCCTAAAAAAGCGTTAATAAATATTCAGATATAACGGTAATGCCGTCTAAATGACACGCAGATGACGCTCTCAGTGTCTAGCTTCCAAAATCTGAACGAATTTATCACCTTAGGAAGTGACAGGGAAAGTGGGTCGTGAGTGGATCAGAGTTTAGTAGGGTAAGCTAATGCTGCAACGCAAGGTACTCAATTTTCATATAAAATATATCATGTCTTCAGCTTTGGTTTAAAAATAGTTGATATAAGACATACTTTAATTTCATAAGAATTTGTTCCATGTTAGAGATGAGATTGCATTTATTCATATTCATACGAATGCTTAAGACATTGATTTTTTCGCTTTAAACGAAGCTGATCGCAATTGTCGCGAAATATCTTTCTTATGAGAATCTTTTCGGGTTGTGTGTAGAGTTGGTGCCACCACATAAGACATCCTGCCCCCTTTTTTTAAATCAAACAGAACCTCGCATGAGAAACCATCTTTTTATGACGATCCCTACAAACGCTTTAAGGATCATGATATTGTATCAAATCACCTGGAATGCCCAGTGCCTTAATTGGCAAGGTGCCTTTGCCCAGCTGGTTGATGTATTCATACGACTAAAGGCTGACAACCCCTCCATCCAAGTAGTGCGATGGTCGGGGGAGAGCGGATAAAGATGGGTTCTTGTAACATCTATTACAACGGCCATACACAGTGGCGCAAATGTGGTGATGGATTTGTGGAGAGGGGGAAATTCGTCATGTCAATTCTAGCCATTTCGCTGGGTTCGTCGAAGGAGTGCCTACTAAAGTGTTTTAACCCCAGTCTTGCGAATGCTGGATATTGGAGGAAGAAATGCTAACCAGATTCCACCTTGCCTTTGTCCAAACAACTTTGGCAATATGCTCATGTCATATCTGTGTATCCAGCGCTCGTTGGCAAGTGAACTATTGACTGCCAACCCGCTTCTATTCCGATGTCAATATTGCTAGGGTATTCTCGATTGCAAGATTCCAGTGATTCCGCTGAGGCCTAGTATCCATACAAGTCGGATAGCAAATAAGCTACTGATAAAGAGGTTAGATACTCCTTCACTAGCCTAGAGCGTACTGTCATTGATTCTAATGCTCGTATTGCCGCTCTACTGTCGGAGTGAATGCCATATTTGGGAGCAGTGTATCTACTGCAATTTTGATCGCGATCACCTCAGCTTGCACTGGCGCTGACTGTCTGGTAGTCTAAAGCTGGAGTTCACTGTGACCTTCCGATGGTAGATTCCCCATCTCACCTTGACCCTGAGGTTCGATCCATCCGCGAAAAAGTTCACTGCGCCCCTTTTTCATTGACTCTTCTCCTCCCTCGTAGGTATGTGCGCAGATTCCGCGTTGCAGTGGTCACAGTTCATAGCCGGATAAAATTCCGAGTCGGCTGTAGTTACGAACACACCACGTTTCTAGTTACGTCTGCCTTGGGAATCATTAGATCATTCGCCTTATTAACTGTTTCCCCTTTCATTCCTTAACTTATGACCATTATGAGTGTGTTGTGGACCTAATTAACTCCTATTGGGTCGCGTGTCTCTCTCGAATCTCGGCTTTGGTATATTCTAAAAATAAAAAAAAAATCTTCTAGTTGTTAAATAACGTTTTGCTTTACAATAACAAACGACATAAACGGTGATTTTGAGTATCTTGGATGAAATAATATATTTGCTTCCGCCGTTTTTTTTAATTTAAGGGGTTATATACAGTTAGACGGCCGAAAAAAAGTGAATTTTCCAGAATTTTTTCTGAGAAAACTTTTTAATTTATTGATCCAAAAATTTATACACATATTATGGTATCTTTTAACTGTATTTTAAGACTTAGGAGCTCCTCTCGAAAAAGACGTTTTGAGGTGACCACTATATCTCGGAACTGGATCATTTGAAATTAAAAAACCAAACAGATTTCGTAAAAATAATGTTAAATCTAGTAATTAATCGAAGGAATAAGCAAAATAAAATTTTTCGACAAAAAAAAAATCGATTCTTCACCGAAATTTCGGCCTTAAATTGTTTATAAAAAAAATATTTATCGGAGAGAAAAAATCTTCGATAAATTACTAAAAAATATATCTAAGAAAGTCGTGTTAAAATTTGAGACTAATCGGTCTAGCCGTTTTCGAGTAATGTTGGTCATCGACTTTGAAAACACCATTTTGAGAAAAACGCGTTGCCGCTCGGACTTTGTACTTCCAAGCACTCTGAAACGCCTTTTCAAATTTTTCATTTGCTTGTAACTTTGAAAATATTCACCGGAACGATATGAAATTTTCTGTGTGTATTCTTAAATATATGTACATTAAGAAAATGAAATAAAAAAATTGATTTTTTGAAAATTCTAACTGTAGGCTTTATTGTATAAAAACGGTTACGAAAATGTTATTCAAAATATTGGCCGTCACTTGCTACTACTTTCGACCATCTTTTTGGCAGCATGCGTATTCCGTGACGAAAGAACTCCTCATCTTTCGAGTCGATTCAAGTATCAATCCAATTTTTGACTTCTTCATAAGAACTGAAGTGCTCGATTTAATCGACCAGTGCAGTGTATTTCGACAGAAAATCATCGTGCAGAAACATCTGAGCTGGGAAACCGCCGAGCTAGTCATGTATCTCGAACAAAACTTTCCTAAGTCCAAACTTATCCAACTGCCTTCGTACATATATATTTCCAAGCTCGTGGTAATATACTGCGTACTAAATGTGTATTCAATGCCTACAAACTTGCATTCATTTGTTGACAATTTGTAGGTGTTTAAATCCCTTCAAGTATTGTACGAACCTATGGAACGAGCAGACGACGGCAGACGCACCTTTTTTCGTATGAAATTGAGTGAAGTGAAGAAAACACGTTCTGTTTATGCATACATATTAACTTTTCCATATATTCTTATTTCTTCATATATGTGCATATGTACGAACGCACTATTTACATATGTATCTTCGATGTTTAAACATACATAAATGTACGCCGCCTTTTAGAGTAAGCGTGACCGCGCGGCGAGATAAACATTGACACAAAAGATTTGCTTGCAATCAGTAAATACAAATGCGAGTAAAAGGCGGAAACTTTGTCATTACCATTTTTTCGAACTGCACACACGCAATTTGCTGTAAAGCAAATAATAACACGCGTACAAGCTCGCTCTACATTGTAGTTGTTGCATGTTGTTGTACTGTATGCGCTTATGTATCGAACTTACGAACAAGCAAATTTAGACAAAAAGGGACAATCTCTTTTTGTTGTTGTGTATGTGTGTTAGTTGTTAGCAACTTTTTTATATATGTACTTCCTAAATTGATGGGTCTTACACACACACACACATACTCACTTATGGCTTTAATATGGTTTGTGGAACCCACGCGTCGAGACATCAAATGTCTACTCCTAAAAAAGCGTTAATAAATATTCAGAAATAACGGTAATGCCGTCTAAATGACACGCAGATGACGCTCTCAGTGTCTAGCTTCCAAAATCTGAACGAATTTATCACCTTAGGAAGTGACAGGGAAAGTGGGTCGTAAGTGGATCAGAGTTTAGTAGGGTAAGCTAATGCTGCAACGCACGGTACTCAATTTTCATATAAAATATATCATGTCTTCAGCTTTGGTTAAAAAATAGCTGATCTATTTCAGGGATGTAATTGAATATTTGAAAAAGACATATGTACTTTAATTTCATAAGGATTTGTTCCATGTTAGAGGTGAGATTGCATTTATTCATAAATCACGCTTCTAACAATTCTTGCAAAAATTTGTACGAATGCTTAAGACTTTGATTTTTTCGCTTTCAACGAAGCTGATCGCAATTGTCCCGAAATATCTTTCTTATGAGAATCTTTTCGGGTTGTGTGTAGAGTTGGTGCCACCACATAAGACATCCTGCCCCTTTTTTTAAATCAAACAGAACTTCGAATGAGAAACCATCTTTTAATGACGATCCCTACAAACGCTTTAAGGATCATGATATTGTATCAAATCACCTGGAATGCCCAGTGCCTTAATTGGCAAGGTGCCTTTGCCCAGCTGGTTGTTTTATCCACACGACTAAAGGCTGACAACCCCTCCATCCAAGTAGTGCGATGGTCGGGCAAGGACGGATAAAGATGGGTCCTTGTAACATCTATTACGGCGGCCATACACAGTGGCGCAAATGTGGTGTTGGATTTGTGGAGAGGGGGAAATTCGTCATGTCAATTCTAGCCATTTCGCTGGGTTCGTCGAAGGAGTGCCTACTAAAGTGTTTTAACCCCAGTCTTGCGATTGCTGGATATTGGAGGAAGAAATGCTAAGAAGATTCCACCTTGCCTTTCTCCAAACACCTTTGGCAATATGCTCATGTCAAGTCTGCACGGTCAGCGCTCTTTGGCAAGTTGACTATTGACTGCCTACTCGCTCCTCTACCGATGTCAATGTTGCTAGGGTACAATCGATTGCAAGCTTGTCCGCTTTGGAGTGATCCCGCGGAGACGGGGTATCCACACAAGTCGAATAGCAAAGAAGCTACTGATAAAGAGATTAGATACTCCTTAACTAGCCGAGAGCGTACAATGACATTGATTCTAATGCTCGTATTGCCGCTCTACTGTCGGAGTGAATGCCATATTTGGGAGCAGTGTATCTACTGCTACTTTGATCGCGGTCATCTCAGCATGCACTGGCAGTGACTGTCTGGTAGTCTAAAGCTGGTGTTCACTGAGACCTTCCGATGGTTGATTCCCCATCTCACCTTCACCCTGAGGTTCGATCCATCCGCGAAAAAGTTCACTGCGCCTATTTTCCATTGGCTTCTCTCCTCTCTCGTAGGTATGTGCGCAGATTCCGCGGTGCAGTTGTCAAGACAGTTCATAGTCGGATAAAATTCCGAGTCGGTTGTAGTTACTGCCTTGCCTTGCTAATCCTTAGATCATTCGCCTTATTAACTGTTTCCCCTTTCATTCCTTAACTTATGACTATTATGAGTGTGTTGTGGACCTAATTAACACCTATTGGGTCGCTTGTCTCTCTCGAATCTTGGCTATGGTATATTCTAAAAATAAAAAAAAAATCTTCTAGTTGTTAAATAACGTTTTGCTTTAGAAATGGAGTTGTGGCAGAAAAGTTTCTTTAAAAACCCATTAGTTCGGAGTCGGCTTAAAAAGTAAAGGTTTCTCTTTTTGTTGAATAAGGGTGTTAATGGTAGTAAGTGTCAATTCTAATGATTTGTTGTTATTTTCAGATTTTCAAAAACAAGTAAATCAGAGTTTTCAAATTTAGTTTAAATTATAATCTCATGAACTCAGCTTGTTTTTATTTCCTTGATTTTTATTTTATTTTTTGGAATTCTTATTAAAAAAAAATTCTTTATCAATTATTTCAAAATTTTAAGAATATATTTATACATGTTTCAAGAATATACAGTGAAATTTTTTAAGAAAACAATTAAATATTTTTTAAGTTATAATCGATCTCCAACAGCGCGATAAAAAAGGTCCTTCACTGCTGCAGTGATTCCGGCCTTCTCCGTGGATGAAACCTAAAAAAAAATTTTCCTTAAACTCGATAATATTGTCTGTACATGTACCTACGATAAAAAAAATAGTCGAATTTTACCCAAAATTTTGGTCGGATTTGGCCTGCGTTATAAAGAATATGTAAAAAAAAAATCGATAGTGATCGGATCATTTGTTTTTGAGTAATCACTGCAGCAAATTCAGAAAATGCTGTTTCGAGAAAAACGCGTTTAAAGATAAAATGATCGTATTCACTGTTACCGAGCTGCTGCTCTTTAAATTGCTATAACTCAAAAACTATTTGAGATATCGATTTGAAATTATAATGTATGAAAATATGAAACAAAAAAAATTGATTTTTTGAACACACTAGGTGTGCCCCTTAAGCTTTCGTTTCTAAATTCATGATCTTTCTTAGTTGCTTGGGAAAATTGACTTTCATTTCAAACTGTATATTCGTAGCAATTTCGGGATCTCGTACGCGCATTATGCCGACCGAGTTCACTTCACCTCAAGTGGTATTTATGGCAAATTAAGATTATTATATAAAAGTTGTATAATTGTACGCAGTGCATAATATTTTATTACAATGTTGCGAACGATTATGAACCGGTTTGAAAAGGCTCTACATATATGTATTTATACGTATGAAGGTTTATAATATAATATATGAAGGTGTATACTGATGTTCGCACATCACTGACCAAGACGCTATTACATGTGCTTTGTACTTTAAGCGCGCAGATACTTTTTTATTATGACTACCTAAAGTTGCTTCCTGACAAATTGGCGTTATTTTTGCATACATTTGGCGTGGCCGATTGTTTTTTGTCGTTTGTTAGCAGCAGCCACCAACACCACAACAACAACAACGCCATGCCACTTACAGGTAATTTCGTTGTTGAAGAGGCACTAAGAAAAGCCACTACTTGAAGAGTACTACTACCTCGTCATACACCATCTTAATCTGACATCAATTTTGATAAGTAAATGATTATTATTGTTATTACAGGTATAACATATACAAAAAGACAAAAACAAAAAAAACACATAAAACTGGTTTTATCGCCTCATACCACATATTTATAATATAAGCGTACACCCGACCCCCCCTTAAACTCACTTGCAGGTCATTTGCTTTAGCTTATAGCTATGTATGTGTGTGTGTTTGTATGCAAATATGTCAAAATATTCAAGAATGCCGCTGCATATGTGTGTGTATGTGTTTGTATTATATGTGAAAGTAAATTAAAAAATAAAAATACGCAGCGCGGTGGAAGAGGAAGAACCGGGAAATCCCTTTAAGCCATATTTGAGTTCTGAAGCATATCGAACAGGCAGCCAGGCAGTAAGCAAGCTTGGTGCACACACCAGCGACAAACGACAGACGAAAATTGCTGCAACTGACTGATATCGGCTGCACAATCTGCATATGCAAAAGTTAAACGCGAGGCTACCAAAATGAATAAATTATATAAAAATTATGAGTAGTGGAATATATCGTATATGCGCTGTTATCCGACACACACTCTCAAACACACGCAGGGGGTTGAGTTATTATGCGCACGTGTATGTAAGTACGAGTATTTTGTCTCGAAGGTGATTGTTCCATTGATTGCCGAGCGGCAGCAACAGCAGCGGTGGCAGGAGTGCCAGTAGTAGCTGGAGCTGGAGTTGGAGCAGTTGGGACGGCCACAAGAGCTCCAGTGACCTGCCAATCTGCCATCTACCGATCGACAAGGTTGATCGGCATGATCGCTTTTACATATGTATGTACGTAGGTACCGCTCTGTATAAGCTGTTGCCAGCTTGCCGCCAGCGAACGGATGCAAACGAGTGTCGTCATACGAAGCGTCGCAGTCGCCACCATCGCCGTCATTGCCGCTACTACTTACAGTCTACATACATATGTACATACATCTACCGATCGACAATATATATATAAATACATATGTATATACATGAGTTCATGTGTTTGTCCGCAGCTGCCACACCGTTGGCCCATTGTTGCTTACGCGCTTACCGGTGTTCTTGTTCGCAACAACTATCGATTTGTGGAATAGATAAAAATTGACGTTTTGATAGATATTTATTGTTAGTTCACATGACGCCGATACATCATTTAATTATACAAGGATTTAATATTTACAATTTTCCTGTCGGATGTGAGCTCACAATTTGATTTTATTGTTATGCGCCTCGGTTCAGCGCACACACTTTAGCAATGCCGTTTCGTAGAATCTCGCGTATGCTGGAATTTGTCTCGTAAACAACGAGTTCGACATGTTAATCTACATAAATTTATAAATATAATTCTTATAGATCTCGTATATGTATGTACATAAGTGTATTTACGTGGAAGAAAGTGCAAAATATGTACATTGCCTGGGGGTGGTGAATGTGAGTTGATGTGGGATTGTCGGATTTTATGGAATGATCTTCATGAAAATATAAACGTTTTTCAAACTTCTTCCACTTTCATGATTTTTGAGGCCGGATTTTTTAAATATGTTGTTGACAAAACTTCTATATTCATTTATGAATCACACAACGTGTAGAAGGTGTTCCAGATAATTTCGCAACTGCGAGTTGGAACCTCTTTAAGTCGCTTCGGTCAACTTCGATTCCAAAAACTGATGAGTTTCTATAACATCCACTACTTCGAAGGAACTAAACGATCTTAGACAATTTATAAGTACTGTTTTCCGGTCGCATCAGAACGGGTCAACTTGATATTTTTTTCGTACAACTCAAATTAAAAATCAGCTCTTGGCCAGATAAAATCCGTGTCAATTCCTGTAATATAGAACAGGCTGTAGTGGTAACTGGTAGTTCGTTATTTATACTGCAACAGGTTAAACTCCTACATATTCAAACTAGATATACCGAATACATGTTCTACATTCAATGATTCCACGTATGCCATTAACCATCTCTTTACATGCACAACGAATACGACTCATCTAACATCCCTCTCCCTATGGTCCGACTCTGTCGAAGCAGCTCGTTTCCTGGGTCTACCGTGAAATGACTTCAATAACAACTAAACTTTCGGTTCCTCTTTCAGTCAGCGCTTAGGCAATCAACAACAATATCAACATCCGCTTTTTCGTTCCCATTTGTACATGACGACGTTTCTCAGTTAAATTCTATTGCTTGTATTTTTCAACGAAAATGTTCATGGACTTGCTGGTTAAAGCAGAATCATACTTGGCGTCTTTATAATACCACAATCTCAGCTTCCCACACGTTCTTGTAGGCTTTTCGTTTTAATCTATTTTCTATGCTGAAGTTAACACAGAAGAATCCCTTGTGACTGCTTCATATCCTTCGTGGGTACACAGATATTTCCGTCGATACTGTCGGAAACTGTATCTTTAGTCCTTTATTCTCTGTTGGGGGATACATGGGTTATTTGTTCAATATCTCCAAAGACCAGAGATACCAACGTAGTTTTCCTCATTTGCGCACACGCGAAGATCTTCTTTCGTAGATGTTAATCCAGGAAGACGAGAAAATTTTCGGTCTGTATTATTCATTGATCCAATGGTTGAAAATCCAAAAAAAAGTATCTGGAACAAAAAAATCAATAGGAAGTGCAAATTTGAAAATATTTCTCTCCGATATTGCTTTAATCAGCAAAATGAAAGTTAACCTTTTTATAAATCGGTTAAATAAGCATAAGTCTCTAGTTTCAAACACATTACGTTTTATCAAGGGGTTTAACATCTGGAATACTTTTTCAAACTGGTCTCTTGAGTTTTAACCGGTTTTAATCTATAATAATGCGGGTTCAATCTGTTTCATATGATTGTAAATGAAATTATAGTCCGTTCCAGATGCGAATGAGAAGTCGTTATATTTAATAGCGAGAAGAGTCACTAAGGGACTAATAAATGTTCTAAGAGTTATATCAGATCCCGTTCCAACATCACAAATAAGGTAGGTTCCATGAGTCCAGAACTTAATTGTCTGGAAATTTTTCGGAAACCAAAGCATTTCGATATGTCTAATCATTCTTGTCACCCAGGTTAGTTCGTTAATTTCGTACCTCAATAGTTCATTTAATACTTCAATAGTCTCGCCGATTGATTGTTCTAAGTATACGATTGTCTTTTAGTTCCTTCAGAGTGCAAAGGAAAACAAAATTTACTTTCATTCATGTTTGGTCGATCGATAAGGATCGAGTGAGTGTGGTCAGTCCTAGATTTTTATTCTAAAACTATTCTGTATCCTAAAGTATTTTCAAAATTCAAATAAACACAAAATTTCAAAATAAATCAATTATATGTGCCACCTCCTCTCTTCTGAATAGACATATTTATGTGTATTTATTCTCAAATCAAACATAAACATAAACTCAAGCATACACACCCTTTTGTATGTGGTCATCATTTAATGGCAATATCCTGACATTTTATTTTCCAAATTGTCAGAATTTAGTGTTCATAAGTACCTACATCAAATAATTTACACGCTAAATTTCAGTTTAAAACTGCTGCGCACTTACACACACACATGCCTTCATGAGAATATCAGTCTACCAACTGTTGTTGTTGTTGTATTACTGCTTCCGACACGAGCAACCGCCCTGAAGGATCAGATTCATGGGAAATACAAGATTCACTGCATTCATGACAATTTCCAACTCCACCAAGAATAACTCACAAAAATTAACGTGGCAGAGTAAGCGGAGGTGAGCTGAAGTGAAAAGGACACATGGTTGATTAAAACAACAACAATAAAAGATTCAAGGAAAAACTCTTACATTTGTAGTAACCGAATGTTATCGAGGCATTTGGACATTTAAAAAGGTCATAACTTAAAGTCTTATCAGACGCACTTCGCGACGCACTTGCAGACGGACCGCATCGGACCGGACTGTCGGTGAGGGAGCGACAGGCAAAAACATACAGCCAGAAATGCGGCGGCTGAAGTTGACAAGCCAAACGCCGCTATGCAGTCGCTGAAAAATCAGAAAACAAGCGTCCAAAACAAAAAATAAGCAAGTATTTGGAAAAAAATACTGTTGAAAAGGATCGTGTCAGGTACTAGTAGTAGGCAGCAGCAGTAGAAAGCGATTCGGTTAAAAAGTGTCCAAAAAAATTGTCGCGTCGGCATTTATTGCAAAGTGCGCGCAGGAATCAATGGTTTTAATAAAACGTAAAAAATAAAAAAAGTATGGAATATGTGGGCACATCAATTAAGAAATTTCCAAATCAAGTGCAACAGAGTTGCCAGACAGTTTATAATTTTTATTGTTAATTTTAATATTATGAAAACAAATTTTGTTGTCGCGTTTTAGTTCCTCGTTAGGTTAGGTTAGGCTCAAATACTGACCCTCGCGACAGATGTCCCGATGCATCCCATCTAGACTGCTAAAGGCACCGATTTATTGTGAAGTCAACATACTACGGAGTATGGATCGCACTAAATACCGTTATGTATCACCGAAGCGCTTTGATCTTATCATAAATTCCATTCCGACAAGTTCGCTTAGTTTGCTAAAGATATAGCTACCGAGAGGTTTCGAACTCAGTCTTGCGAATGCTGGGTAGTGAAGGAAGTAATGAGTTGATCTTTCCACTTCGCCTTCCTCCACACAGGTAAGGCAGTTTGCGTCAGACCTTTTGCGTTCCACTTTGGGCCAAAAGGATCTGGCAGGTTCTGGTTGCTAACCAGCATTTACCGAGCTCGCGAGAGGTGCCGTGGTCCAGCGCTAGAGAATTGATTTCGAATGTTTTTACATTTATTTGATGTTATTTTTATCAAAATATGTTCTCAAACTCTCCGAGAAAAATATAAAATCCAAACATGCATCCGGTAAAGATCATATTCATCACAAACATTTCTTATCTTGTTTCTTCGATTTTAGAAAGCTTGGAGACTTTCTTTTCTTTATTTCCAAATATTTTTTTATTGAGGGGTTAGTTACATCTTTTCTGCTCAAAGCTACGGCAATTAGATCCTTTATGAGACCGTTCTTATAGTATGGTTTTCGTATACCCTTTTGAGTTCGTCCGCGTATTCCAAATCTCTAAAAAGTTCGTATTAAGTTCCGTTTTTCGGAAAACTCTGTTCGATAGTTCAACAAAATTGCTTTACTGCTTGAAATAGTCCATGATCACGTGGTTACTTCTATATGTTCTTAAAGTCTGTTCCAACAAAACTAACTAACGGAAATTCTCTTGAGGTTTGTGAGTGGGTAAAAGTCGCTGGAAGCATAATCCGATGAATAATATGGATACGAAAGAAATCCGAAGCTCAATTCACGTAATCGTTTTATTGTTTGGGACACTGTCGGTCAATGGACTCGTAAAATTCCGACGTGACCTTTGATCTTAATTAGTAAATTTTCTTTTAATATCGACTCCAACTGCCTTCTTAAGTTTAATGTACCACATTTACATATGCCCTAAAGTTTCTTCAACGTAGAGAAGTATTTCTCAGCACTCCTACAACAATTTCGGTGTGGCAACATCCTTATGCCGAGACGCACATATGTGCTTATGTCCAATACAAACATGCACACACGAACTCTCGTCCGTTCGTATTGCTACGCATAGATCCACATACGTATCGCAACGTTAGTACGTATGTTCTTGGAAATGTTATGTCTCGCGTTTGCGCACGCAATGCCGCGTCGAACCCATTGAGTGAGTGACTTTTCGACCAGCCGTTGGATAAATGCGCGTGCACGCAAATGGGCCAAACCGAAAAAGAATTATGTTGTCGCCAAGCGAAGTGATAAATACGAATATGAGTATGAGTACGAGTGCAAGTCGGTAGTTAAGTGTAGGGAAATCGCGCTGCGAAAGCCAACGAATAATCAACCAGACGCAGACGTGGTGGAGGAGGATGAAATGTCACTGCGTTGGCGTTAAAGGTTTTAGATAAGCAAAATTTCAAAAATAAAAATATAAATGGAATGGAACGGAACTGTCACACACACAAAATAAAAATAATTTATTTTCGTATGTTGGGATTTCAGTTTAGAATGACTTGCTTACCTACGCTACACACACAACAATGCTCTTCTCTTCACTCCAAAGTGACTCATTGACTCCTGTGTGTGCTCGCATTGTTTTTTGTTATTTTTGTATTTTTATCAAATGTTGCTAAAGAGAATATTTTCAGAATTTTGTTCACATAACATTTAGTTTGTATATACGAGTTAGATATAGGGTTTGATATACCAAAGTTTTTCTTCGTCCAGCCTGTGTCCTTTTCACGTATTGTCGTTTAGTGCCGTTTGTCATTTCAACTTTGACGCGAAGGCCCGTACGTCCGTTTTGCTGTACGTGGTGCACGTGTGGCTTCCGTTTAAAATCTGCGCCGTAGAAACTGACCGTCACTCAACGATTTCTTTGTCATGCAGCCGCGTGTGTGTGTCTTATTCCCTAAGCGGCTCACGTAGCATAGTTTAGGTGAAATGGTTTCGTCATTTACTTCAAAAACACATAAAGTGTAACTAAGCCATAAATAAAGCTCGGTTGGTGAAATAAAATTTGGCTTATGAATTTGATCGCACTTTGAAGGGGCATATATGGAATGTACCACGTTTTGGAGTTTGGGAATATTGGTTTATAAAGGGTGGTACAAAATGACGCTGTTTTTCTCGTAATTTGATTTTAGAGCAATAATTTGTGGATGTTTTTTTTTTGTGAACTGTCATTATAAGGATGAAAAAAATACTATTTAACGACTTCTGCAAGTTAAGCACACCCATCTGCAACTCTGTTTCCAAGTGGGTTAACTCACTAACGAAAAACGTCATTTAATTCCTTTATTCTCACATAAGAAATGGCAGAAGGAAGCTGCACTCAGATTTTTTACAAAATCAGAAAATGGGCTTGGCGTCGCAACAGGAGACTTATGAAACCATATCTTTCAGGAACTACCGATGAATTTAGATGCAAACTAATGTTTGTTGCCTCAGATAGAAAGAATACAATATTATCGATGTTGTGAAAATAGGCCAAATCGCTTCACAGTCGCACCTGCTTCAACTATATTGAATAACTTTGAAGACGATTATTGAGAATCGTTGACTTTACAATATATAAAGTAAGTACTAGTGAAAAAATATAACTTTGCACAAATACTACGTTTGGATTGGAGATTGTTCGGAAAGAGTTCAGAAATCGCCGAAATCGCAGACCATAGGTTTCAAGGCTTTTCTTTTTTTCTTGTCATGAGGACCTCGGTGCTTCGATGATCTAAAATATGGTTTCACGCCAACTTTCAATGGATCTTTATAGGCAATATATATGCGAATAGATGTGAATATATTATGTATTGATATAATATAAACAAAGTTAAATAAATAAATTGAGCTGGTGCTAATTAATTTTATATAACCATGCCCTTCGTACTTGTTATTTCATATTAATAAAACTGCACACTTAAACTCTAAATTGCTTTGGTATGAAATTTTTCAGAAGTCCATTTAGTTATTCGTTATCAACGACTGTTCTGAATTACATATTTGATTTTATGCTTTGTTTCTTTGTTTTTCTTCGTCTCACTTAAATAGTGTCCTTTTAAAACGTATTGTCGTTTAGTGCCGTTTGTCCATTTCGATCTGACGTGAAGTTATAAGGCCCGTAAAAAATTGCCGTTTTGTCTGTCAACCTGGTGAAACCCACATGGCTTCCGTTTAATTGCGCCGTAGATAAATATTCCCTCAAAAATATTTCTTTGATAACATGCAGCCGCTCATTTACTTGAATAGTGTCACAACTCAAAGCGGCTCACGTAGCATAGTTTTCAATGGTTTCGTCATTTAGCAAATATCAGAAAACATTCCATAAGTTTACTGACAAATTTGGCGATGGTAATATATTAAATACAGCTCTGTTGGCATAAATGGACTAAATAGAGTGGTACTAATTGTCTTTTCTTAGTTAATTTGATGAGTTTAGTTGATTTGGAATTGTAACCACGTTCTGGAGTTTGAGAATATTGGTTTAAAAAGGGTGGGACAGAATGACGCTTTTTTTCTCGTAATATCGTTGTAATAGAGCAATAATATGTCGTTCTTTCTGAAAAACTGTCATAGAGACCAAATTACACTCTTTGACAATATGTGTTGCATAACACAAGACGATTTAAAGACTCCAGAAAAAAAGTTCCATGTCCTAATTCTGGCACAACTCTGACCCTAATTACCTTATTGAATTCCTTAATTAAAATAAAAGCCTAATTATGTTTAATAACGGCACATTCAAAAATCACGGTTTATTTTTCTAGGCATCGGAGAAATTTTATAAACGTACACTTTGGAACGCTTTAGATCGATGTTAGATGTGCAATTGTTAATTGTTTTTGTAGTAATATATATCGTAGCAGCACACCTGCTTTAACGTTGAATGACTCTTAAGTTAAAAAATGCAGTAGGTGGCGCCGTAGTCCAAATTTTCCTAATATTCGTTCGATTTCCTTATGATTATATCCAGAGGAACCCTCCCATTTGGATTGAAGATTGTATAAATGTTACAGAACATTCATAAACACAGCATATCTCTGCTTTTTCTTGCCGATATCCCGATGATCTAAAATATGTTACACCAGCACAAATTATCGGGTAACTAATGTTCTAATCCAAATTACTTTAAACGATCCGCAGTGATATGAGCAGTAATCTGGTCCTAAGTGGTTTTGGTTAAAGAGCCAGTATTTTAAAGAAGAATAATAATACTCGTTATTGATATCGTATCATAATATTTCCCAAACCGATTTGTTGAAGGCTTCTGAGATAAGAGAAAAATCCGAGATCTTTCTAGTTTCCTAGGCTCGATTGTTGTACCAGAACGGACTTAAGGGTTGGATTTAAACATTTTGTTGAGATGGAATAACTAATGTAATTGTATATTAGTCATGAATCGTCTATATATGTATCTTGACTGGCGTATACACCGCTTACGCGGTTATAGCCGAGTCCAAAACAGCGCGCCACGTATATACTCATTGTAATGCGCGAAAAAACGCTTGCCAAATCTTTAAGATCAACGCTTTTAACCTCGTCTGCGTGTATTCGCCGTTGCCAATGCATATACCTAATTACATACATACAGCATATGCAACCTTGTCTCTCGAAATGCCTAGTGACCGTCTCATCGGATGTTGACATCGTCCACGCTTCTGCACCGTAAAGTAGGACCCTTGAGTGAGAGCAACTCCGTAAGTGCATAAATGCATTAAATTTTATATTCACAAATAATTTAACGCTTTTATTATTAAAACATAACAAAAAAAATTGGACATACAAAAAATTGCAGTAGCTGGCGCTGTATTCGAAATATTTCTAAAATTCGTATTCTTTCGATTTTGTTATTATATCTAGAGTAATCCCACATTGAGTGATTTATAATTGTTACGAAATATTGTATTAAAGTCCATTGAAAGTTGGAAATCTTCATAATTTTACCATTTAGAAGCACCGTTTAGGTCCTCGTGTTCGATATATGGGGCCCAAATTAGCCTATGGTCCGATTTCAGGCACTTTTCTCCGAAATGTCGACTAGAAACTAATGTTTTGAGTTCTCACCAATATCTTCACTAGTACTTACTTTATCTATTGAGCTAAACGATTCATGCATCTTCGTGGAGTTCTGGTATATAGGAAGTAGGCGTGGTTATCTAAGTGCTTTTCCAAAGTTATTATGAGGTGAGGAAACTATTACAAACCAAGTTTCATTGAAATCGGAACAAGTAGTTCCTGAATAGAGTGCTGTTATTGATATAGCATCATAAACAGTTTTGAGAAAAGCTTCTAAGATAAAAGCGTCTTATTGGATTTAAATCCGAATTTGTTCTAGTTCCGTAGTATCGACTGCTTTTGGAATAGTAATATCCGATTTCTTTCATTCTTTGGACTGTGATTGGGAAGTGGCTAATTGCAAATAACGACTGCATGAAAGTTTAGTCTATATAGCCCATATTCGTATCTATGTACAAAAAACTTAGTGAGGGGCAGGGCCACGCCCACTTCCCCAAAAAATTACATCCACATATGCTCCTTCATATGCGATCCTTCATACCAAATTTATAATTTCCATAGCTTAATTTATGGCTTGCCAAATCTTTATGTTTCGGTTTCGCCATTTTGTAGGCGTGAAAAGGTGGTAAGAAGAAAGCTATGCATATACCTAATGGTACATAGAAATACAGTATGCACATGTTTCATCAATATATCTCAATTTTTACTCGAAAGTTATCAGCTTGCACAGACGGACGGACGGACGGACAGACAGACATTCGGATTTGAACTCACACTCACCCTGATCACTCCTTGGTGATAGCAACCTGCTATATCTAACTCGTTTAGTTTTGGGTGTTCACAAATAACCGTTAACGCTAACGAAAACTATAATACTCTCTTTAAACAAAGTAACAAAAAAATTACAACAAAAAATGAAAAAAATACAACAAAAAAATTGAAAAAAAATACAACAATAAAAACAATAAAAAATTAAATGAACTCTTTATTAAATTATTAAATCTTTCATGCAGCCACTTTACCTGGCCGGCATAACGAAGCGTATAACACCTTTTCGACGAGCGCGCGCGCGTACATATAACTGCAACAACAACACTAACAATAGGGAAAGATAAAATGCACAAGAAAAGCAAATAAGGAATAAAAGGCTACGCAGCGTATCGTAGAAATTATACGCCTTCAATATTGTAACGTTTCGAGGGACGAGTTTTTCCAACGGTCGTTGTTGCTGTTGTTGTTTTTTTTTGTTGCAGTGACTGCAAATAAGAGTATGCGCGCAGCTCCTATCGGCCTGTGGAAAATTGACGGAAAATTTACTTTCTTTCGTTTTTTTTTAAATTTTTTTATCATCTTTCTTTTGTCGAAGTGTAAGCAATGAAAGGCGGAAAATTTACGACAATGTCGCCGTTTGGGTGCGCAGTGCGTCCGCGTCGACAAACCGACAAAGGTTCGTGTGTGTGTGTGTCAATTTTCTTTTTTTTTTTTGTTTTTTTTCTTGCTTGTGCGCATGTGGGTGCGCGTGTTTGGACTTGTCAAGCCATCCTATGTCACCAAATTTTCATTATTCCGCTCGCTGCTTTTACTTTGCCTAACGCTTTCATTCAAGATTCGTATCATATTATTTCTTTTATTTTTCTTTTCTTTCATTTCATTTTTTACCTTTGCTTTTGTTGTAGTTGTTGTTTCTGCTTAACAACATGACTCACCTAAATCGCCGGAGAATGGTGACACGCCTTTGAAAACTAATCTCTGTCTTTAAAAAATTACCTCAACATATCAATAAAGATTGAAATGTCGAAAGTATTGATAAAACAACAACAACGACAACAGACATATAGAGAGAATTTCATATATACTGTATTACCTTTTTGGGGACGTGTGTTTATAAATAGCTAAAGGAAATGGCCATATCACTTTACAAACATTTTCTTTTTTCGGCATTCTGGCGTGCTTTTTTTGACGGAAAATGATACGAGCAACCCAAGACTTGTTACTTGTTATTTTTGCCTTTTTTCATTAAGTGCAGTTGATTTTCTTTCCAACTCAATAATTTCGTCTCAGCATTGGTATGAAACATCATTTGCTGGTGGGATTAAGTATCCCTGTAAATATTTTTTCTTTTTGTTTTTGTTTATCTCGGCATTTTCCGTATATTTATCATTGCATTTATTTGTTTGTGCTTTGTTGTTTTTACAACGCAGCGCATTTAAACAATTTCTCCGTACTTAGCAGCGATATTTGTACTCGTACTCATATGTATGAATGTATTCCTCGTACTACATGAGGAATGTGTGCGCACAACACACTCTGGGGTCCTGCTTATACCTGTCGCTTCACACAGTTGGACCACCCTTGTTAGCGCATTTTATTAATTGGACACATTTGTTACTATTTACGCATAACTCGCAGAGAGCTGATTTTTCATGTTTTTTGTGTAAATAGAAAAATTTTAATGTAAATAAATAATTCACTGCCTTAAATACATACTCAACTATGTATGTATGTTTAGGAGCCAGTTGAAGAAACTCACGTTTGTCTGATATTCATCATGTGCACATGACTTTGGCATATATTTTAATAATTTAACACTCATTTCCACATAAATTTTCATAGAATCTTGACTTTTGGAGAAAACCAAAGAATATAACAAAAAGGACTATGAAAATAAGTTGCATAATAAGTAAAGTATGCTTAAAAGTCGGTCGTTTTATACTTGCAATTTATTTATTTAACTTTATTTATATTTCCTATAATACACAATTTGACCCACATATTCGTCTATATACTTGTATAAAGCCACTTGAAAGTAGGTTCCCCATAGATGAACTTTAGGTTAGAAGCAGTTGCGAGGTCTCACGTGTTCGATATATGGGGCCTTAAAAACCTATCGGTACTAATAGTGATCAATAATAAATGCGGTCCACTGTTCTATTAACATAGTATTTAAATGCACACCTAGTGTAATGCCTAAAAAAGGTGATTTTTGGGCTTACTTTTTATTGTAAAAAAAACGATTCAGATCGTATTTCAAAGTTCTGGTATATAGGAATAGGCATGTTGTGAACCGATTACAGGCCTATTTTTTAAACATATCATTGAGATGATCTCCAACGGAAACGCGAAAAAGGTGCTTCACTGCTGCAGTGATTCGGTCGAGTAGTTCCTGAGATATGGTTTTGAAATCTAAGTGGAAAAAATTCTCCATTTTGTAACTAGAAAATCTTAGTGCAGACCTATGATAAAAAAAAAATAATAAAAATTTAGTGATCGGATCATTTCGTTAGTGAGTTAACCCACTTTTAGTAATTCAACCTAACCTTTGTATGGAGGTGGGAAAACCCGTTTAAAGATAAAATGATCGTATTCACTTTACCGAGCGTCTGCTCTTTAAATTGGCTATAACAAACGACTGCAGAAATCGATTTGAAATTTTATATATGTCTATTGGTTTCGAGATATGTAAAAAACCGTAATTCGACAGGACCACGCCCACTTCCCAAAAAAAATTACATTTCACACTAAATGTGCCCCTCCATAATGGGATCCTATTGATCAGAGCGATCCAAATTACTCATTTTCATAATATATTAAAAATATGGCTTATAAAATATTATAATAGTAGGTAACAGACCGCCATTTTGTGGGCGTGGCATTATTTACGATATGTCAGCAAATAATTTCGATAAGCAACCTCCTCAGGGTGCCAAGAACATTAAACGTGTTCCAAGTTTCAGTAAGATATCTTAATGTTTACCAAGTTTTCGCTTGCACGGATAACGGACAGACGGACAGACATCCGGATTTCAAAAACTCTTAATCAAAGATTAAAAACAATATTATTTCAAATATAACCTCATATCTAACTGTATATTTCTTGGTGACACAAACAACCGTTAGGTGAACAAAACTATTATACTCAAAGTTGCAACAGGTTGCAGATTCCACGTTGAAAAATACTTTGAAATATTATTTCCAGAAATTTTTAATAATATATTTATACATGTTTAGAATATACAGCGCTTTTTTGAAAAAAAATTAAATATTTTCTACATTAAAATTAGTCGATCTCAATGGCGCGAAAAAAGGTCCTTCCACTGCTGAGTGATTCCGGTCTTAACCTTGGTAATGAACTTTATGTAAAAAAATTCTCCTTCAAAAACTATGCTTTAATTTATTGTCTGTACAATGACCTATGATAAAAAAAAATCAAAAATTTATTTTTTTGAAATTTCACACAGAGCGAAAATTGATCAGAGCGTTCCAAATATACTATCTAATATATTAAAAAAAATATCTTATAAAATATTATAATAGTAGTAGCAGACCACCGACAGCCTTTGAATGGCTTAAACTTCATTATTTACTAAATATGTCAGCAAATAATGTCGATAATTGTGAATTTACCTCAAATCAGACATTAAACTCATAAATTCAGTAAAAAAAGAAATGGTTACCAATTTTCCTATTATCCGATAGGTGGTAACCCTATTTACAAAAACTCTTAATCAAAAGATTAAAAACAATATTTTTCAAATATAATATGATTTACAATTCACAATTTTTTAGTCGTTTTCTTTTTCTGAAAGTTGGCAACACTGTTCCAGATTCCACGTTAAAGACTTCTTGAAATATTTTCCGGAAGACTTAATAATGATTGGACTTAAATATCTTTTCTAGTTTCTTTGCAGCAAACTTTTCAAATATTGGTAAGGTCTCATTTTCACGTACTTTCTCAAATGGCCATGATAATGTCTTACCGTTCTTGGTAAGTAAGTCTTGATATATAATTTTGTTCATATAATAGATGCTTATAGATTTCCATCTGTTCTTACTTATTCACACTGCGTGTATGGTAAACCTCTCGCTTCATAGTTCTTATTCGTAAGCGAAAATCGGTTTCGGTTTAGTGCCATGAGAACCCAAATGTCCTTTTTGGATTTGCATCCATAAATGTTGGATTAAACAATTTTTACTAAGCCTTCCTGTATGAATGTTAATGTGGAACCTCAGGAAACTCTGTTAATCTTAAAGATCGCACGATCTCGTATGCTAAGGTTGATAAATAGGAGTGCATCATTCCCGGACTCAATGAGCGCCGCATGCGCCAGTTTGAATGACAGTGTGGAACCTGAGTTTATTCTGTTAATCGCGTTCAGAGAATGCGTCAAATCGATTGTGCTCTGTTCTTACTTATTCACACTACGTGTATGGTAAACCTCTCTTCAAGACTTGGTATCTGTTGAATTCCAAGTGTTCTATATCTGGTTTGTGATAGAGTTGATGTCCGCAATAGTGCATACATAAAGTGGAGCCAGTGAGCTCAAAACCTTCCTGTAATTGATATACTGAGATGTGGCCATGTTTTTCAAAGTCTAAGGATGTGGAGCCTGAGTTTATTCTGTTAATCTTAGGGAATGCTGTCACGGAACGATTTTGATATATAACTGACTACAATTTAGAAGGTCCATCCCCAAATAGAATTTTGAATTCGTGCAAAATGATGCTTAAATCATGGTCCATGACAGAGATTACTCGGTTCACTTTGTTACTTTAGCGTAGACCCGCTCTGAAAATTCTGAAAAATGGTATATCTAATTTACATTGTCTTTCTAATTAAAAAAAAGCGACTTAATTCTAACTGCTTGTGCAAACATGTCTTACTTTGGAGGCCTCGGGCCATCTCCGACCAGCTGATTAAGTTTTATGCGAGTCTCTTTCCTGACAGAAATGTATTTAATTTAAATTTGAATTTTTGCATCACCTGTCGCAGCGCGACCGCTATTCGAAGAAAACTCGTTCGATAAAAGTGGCTTCTACTGCTGACAGCGAGTGTGTTGCATTTATACATTTATAAAGTTTCACGCACTAGTCAACATTTATTTCTATTTTAACCCATTTCAGTTTTGTTTATTTATTTAACTTTTTTTTCGACTCTCTAGCGGCTTTATAAATTCCTTTGAGCCACACGAGAACCACCGCTGACTGCCACACACGTTCATTAATTCTGTACTGTAGGCCTGTAACGGCGTACATCCTCCCGCCATTATTCACAATTTTTCTTACCACAAACAGCTCGTAAATTTCTCAATCTAACGAAACTCATATTAAGCTATAATGTAGCATTTTTATTTGATATCAATTTCCAATTGATACATCCCAACCAGCAAGCAAAGCTTATGAATATGTTGTTGTTGTTGTAAACATGCGGAGACATATGTATGTACAGTTGGGTGTTGTTGTTGTTGTGTGCCTATGAAACATATGTTTAACAGGCGATGCGAACAAGTTGAGCACGGCTAAGCAACAGTCACAGTCGCAGCCTGTTTAGCACCAATGACGCTCGAGATGGACATAGCTTGATAATCAGCAATCACCTTGACTCGGAATTAAAGGCTGTAGCTGTAACATAAGCAACACCATTGCCATCAGCTTATCCGTTGCCCGTTGTGGTCATCGTCTTGACTATCAACAGCGACACCGCCACCGCCAGAGCCAGCATTACAAGAACAACTATTATAACACATATAATCTCATCAGTGAGCAAGCGACCGACGACCAACGGACAGTGCAAATCAATTGGAATACTATAACTACATAAACTACATACATTCGAACATCGAGCTCGGAGCTGAGGAGCTTGGCGCTGTACTAGCCTCGCCTCGCCTCGCCTCGCTTCACTTCGCCTCGCCTGCTGCTGTGGTATCAGT
The DNA here is from genome assembly GCA_031772095.1 of Zeugodacus tau. Classification (NCBI taxonomy): domain Eukaryota; kingdom Metazoa; phylum Arthropoda; class Insecta; order Diptera; family Tephritidae; genus Zeugodacus; species Zeugodacus tau. The sequence continues at coordinate 23,556,620 of CM062652.1, forward strand.
GACATGAAGTGGCGGATATTGGCGGTACACAGTATCCTTTTGACACTTCTTAAAAAATCGTAAATCGTCGCACACAACAACAACAAGAACAAACAAGAAGCGAACCCAACCGAGGTCCGTTCCAGGCGCGCCGCGTACAGGAGGACGACAAGTTTCGCTACGCCGTTTGCAAATGTGGCGGCGGCATTGACTGTGAGCGTTTCCTTGCGGCGCGACACGGCGCATTGATTTCGCGAGACACTAAATGCGGTATGTGTATTGTTGTTGTTGTAATTTTTATGCTGCCGTCTGTGGTCGTGTCGGCAACACGTGCTGTTGCTGCTGCCAGTACATTTGCGCGTCAACATACTTACATATGTTGTTGTTGTAGTTGTTTCTTTTCGAAGTTCATAAGTTTTTCGTGTGTACGCGCGCCGCGCAGCACACTCGTAGATGTCCCCATATGGCCGCGCCACAAAAACTGCGCTCGAGAATTTATCTAAACGCTGATCTTTTATTAATGCTCGATAAATAACTACAGCAAATGGGTGGATGTTACTGTAAGCGCTTTTTGAGCATTCAAATACACGCTTAACTTGCCGGGTGCGGAGCTGCTACACGCTGTTGTTGTTGGGCTTGTTTTTGTTATTCTTTGTAAGCTGCGCTTTGCGTGCGGCAAATACTGTCCATACTACCGTGCGGAAGACGCATGCGGCGTGCATTTGGTGGGGTGTGGCATGCCGTTGCATATGCACCCTGTATATGTATGTATGTAAGTCTGTGATGGTGTTGGATTAAATGACTGATCAACATGCGCCCATATCGGCTCGAACTTGCCGGATTATTGAGAAATTGTTGTGTTTGCATTGAAATCGGCATTCAGCCAAGCTGAGCGAAGAAGTGTTATTGCTGCTGCCGCTGCCACTGCTGTTGTTGTTGCTCTTGTTGTTGCTGCTGCCGTGTGTGGCAGCCGTCTCACCCATGACAACATTGAATTTAACTACTCTATTCTGCGTACTTTAGTATATTTAAGGCGCGTTATGGATTAAATACCATAATTATGAAGCGCCCTTTTGCCAAGCGCGCGTGCAACTCGGGTTTGTTGTTATTGTATTTTTATTTATTTTTTTAATTCTTTTATTTCGCTCAAAAAATGCCACTACTATTGCGTGGCTGTTAAAGGTAACGCCCTCGTATAGATCCCAACTGATTTGGCGGTTGGTTTATGGCTTCTGTCTGTTGTGTTTAAAAAAATATATATTTTTTTTGTTCTCTTGAAAGGAATTCCAACTTTCGTTGCAGTCGCTTCTGAACATATTGAAATTTACAATATTGCATTGCGTCATAATATTTGATAAATTGAGACACACAAGAAGCGAGCGCATGAAGGAAATCGTAACAGTCTGTAGATTTAAAACGAAAGAAGTAAGGTTTCTTCGGTGTATCTTCTTATATGTTGTAGTCATATGTATTTTATCAAAGTGTTGACAAGTTCATGCTTACCAGAAGCTTCTTGTATCTCTCGCTTTACATCGAGTGCCTAGCTTCATAAAAACCGTTTCAAAATTAGTTCTTTAGTGTTTGATTTCAAAGAGAATTTTTGACGATACATTGTACCAATAGTTTTCTGTTCTGTGAAGTTCAAGTTTCAAATCTTTCTAAACAAGTAGTCTTATTTTTCGTTTTTTAAGTTAATTCTTTATAATAGTTGTCACGCTCTCATGAAAAAAAAAAACTGAGACAAATAGTGACACTATATACTGACCACTGCTGACTAAAACCCGGAATTTGCTCGTTGAATCATTGCCCATTTTGTGACCTAGAAGCGGATGCACCTGAACATCTACTCCTTAATTGCTCTACGATTGCGAAAAAATAGTAGTCAGGCAATGGGGTCTTTTATTCCGAAAGTAGTAAAGATAGCATTACGTCCATTAGTTCTGGAACACCGCTAAATTTTCTTGATTTGACTTGGTTAACTGAGATTCCAGAACATAGGTCGTAGTGCGATCCTTCATATCTTAATGTAATCTAATCTATAACTGTTGCTGTTTTTTTTAAGTGCATTACTTTTCCAGTTCAATTAGCAGACATTGCATTAAAAAGCTTAATTTACTTTCTGGGTACTTGAGGTTTTAACGTTGCGTAATTTCGACCACCAGGTCCCCGTCCATTTCATTTTTTATGTTTACATCACCGTTGTCATGACCTCTTTCAGAAAATAAGCTGGAATTAATCTGTCGATTAAGAGGCCAAAAAGTTTGATCTCAATCAGCTGGGTCTTACATCGTAGTAAAACATCCATTAAGGGACCCAGTTGGGAAATTACTCATTTAACCATAAAGAACTAATTTATAGCGAACTACACCACGGGAGTTGAATAAAAATGTTGAAGAATTGATATTCTTGCGACTTTGCTGTAGTAGTAGTTATTTAGAGATTAGCATTATTGATAGATTTCTCATAAAAAATATCGCCCACAATCTAATTCAAAGAAACCTTAGATTTTTTTATTTTTTATTACAACAATAATAGTAAACCTAAACCAATAAATAGAAAACTTAAATATGCTGATTCAAGCGCATATTTCCTTTTTTCAGTAGGTGATAACTCCGAACTAAAATATGTTTAAATGATAGACCCGATTACTCTCATTAAACTACCTCACGAATCTATATCCAAGAAATCAATAATAACTTTACTTTTTTTTAGATAGGTGGCAACTTTTTTTTCCAAATATTTGTAAAGAAAAGTGTATACGAAAGTATTATTCAAGGCTTTCCTTAATGCAGCATTTTCAGCACTAATGTATTTATATTATTTAATGTTCAGTTGGCAATAGTGTCCGACCGATACCAAAATTTTGGCCGATGCCGATGCCGATGCCGATTAATCGGCAGTTAATCGGCCGATACGTGCCGATACCGATTTAGTAAATTAGTATATAAATAAAAACAAGACATAACATCACAGATATGAAGTTGTTTATTCTAAGTTAAACTGAGTATTCTTGAATATACAATGACCTACAATCTTTTGGATTTGTTGAAAATTGTCAGTTTGGCATTAAAAAACGACCATTTTTTTCAGAACAACGCCATTTTGTTATTTATTGAAATTTTTCAAAAATCGTAGGTCATTGTATAGGAAATACCTTAACCATTTTGATTTTTTTGGTTTCAGTTACTCATTCGGCGGGAATCATGTCAGCAGTTGGGAAACTATTTTTTTTTTGGCATCTCCCAAGACAACCCATAACTCCTTTATTTTTCAAAATTTTTTAAACTAAATTTCAAAAAACTTCCAAACATTCGACCGAATACTTTCTTAAAAAATTTTTATGCTGCTTTTCAAGAAGATTTGTCTAGTTCTTTACTGACATTATCTTCAAAATCTCAACAACTTTAAACAAAACTGTACATATTTATAATTTAGCAGTGCTAAATAAACCTCTTGAATTTCACCTAGACTGCAACCCTTTTACAAAAATTCGATACCGATGCTTAATTTTGTGGCCGATACTGGCCGATGCCGATACCAAGGCCGATTAATCGGTCGGTCTCTAGTTGGTAACCCTTTTACAAAAAATGGCCTCATATATGTCATTTTAGAATCCGTCAAATTATTTTAAATTAAATAATTATTTTCGATAAAGGTTGTATTAGTGTCTCAGGATCCTCATTCGTATATACTTATATCGATATTCAAATATGTATGTATGTTCCACGGACACATATTGAAATAAATTGGGTGCCATATATGACTACATATCGCTGATTTTATAAAAATATCATAAATGAAATGAAATGACAAAAGTGTAGGGAAGCCCCTTGTGCCCCAATGGAAAGTGAATGAAATAGTTTGGATCCAAGATTTTAAAAGAGATATTATTGTTTTTGAATGAAATAGTATAGATCCAAGATTTTACAAGAAATCTTATGGTTTATATTGTTTTGACACAGAGTGAAGTAGTTTACAAAGCGGATTATTTCTATAGACATATTTTTTAATGTTTCGAGTTAGTTTCTTTGTGCATACATTTTTCCAATATACATACGGATTTCCATTAATTTAGTACATACGGTGTAAATTCATGACCACCATGAGCAAAATTAAATTTGTCTTCTTTCACTTTTTCGTTGAACTTTTTTCTTTCAAATTATGTTCTTTCTTACATTTTTGAATTACACTGTTGTGCGCTGCAAAGTGCACAGCTGGATGTCAATTAATCTTCAATTACATACGAGTACACTGCTGATGTGCTTTTGGTACGGTTTCAATTTTGATATTTTTTTTTTTTTTTTATAATTCGACTTGTGCACTTCATGTGGCGCTACGCAAACGAACACACAAATACTCGCTACACTCGCTTCGGCAATTTGATTAATTTCCTTAAGAGAAACATAACTGAAAAACGTTATGAAAATCAATTTTTCAACTTTGTGGTAGACAAAATGTATTTCTCTGATTTACAAAGAAGAAATGTGTTTATTGAATTAATAAAAAGAAAGATGTTTGTAAAGAAAATAGCGGGCACTCAGGTGTCTCTTCAATTTAGGCGTGTTTTTTTACCGAATGCGGAATAACGGAAGTGAAATTTTGTAATAGAGTTGCCACTTATTTTTAATTTAATTTTTTATTATTTTTATTTTATTTGTTTTTATACTCTCGCAACAATGTTGCTAAAGATAGTATTATAGTTTTGTTCACATAACGGTTGTTTGTAACACCCAAAACTAAACGAGTTAGATAAAGGGTTATATATTCCAAAGTAATCAGGGTGAAGAGTGGAGTTCAAATCCGAAAGTCCGTCCGTCCGTCTGTGCAAGCTGTAACTTGAGTAACAATTAAGATATCTTGCTGAAACTTGGCACACTTATTTCTTGGCACCATAGGAAGGTTGCTTTCGAAAATGAAATGCAAAATCGGACCACTGCCACGCCCACAAAATGGCGAAAACCGAAAACACATAAAGTGCCATAACCAAGCCATAAATAAAGCTATGGAAATAAAATTTTGTTATGAAGGATCGCACTATGAAAGGGCATATTTGGAATTTTTTTGGGGAGGTGGGCGTGGCACCGCCCCCAAATAGGTTTTTTGTACATATCTCGGAAACCAATTGAGCTATATAAACCAAACTTTCTGCAGTCGCTTCTTTTAGCCACTTCTTAATACAGTCCAAAAATGAAAGAAATCGGATAATAACCACGCCCACCTCCCATACAAAGGTTAGGTTGAAAATTACTAAAAGTGGGTTAACTCACTAACGAAAAACGTCAGAAACAATAAATTTCACATAAAAAATGGCAGATGGAAGCTGCACTCACATTTTTTTACAAAATGGAAAATGGGCGTGGTGTCGCCCACTTATGGGTCAAAAACCATATCTCAGGAACTATTCGACCGATTTCAATGAAACTTGGTTTGTAATAGTTTCCTTACATCCCAATGATATGTTGTGAAAATAGGCCAAATCGCTTCACAACCACGCCTACTTCCTGTATACCAGAACTTTGAAGACGATCTAAATCGTTTACTTTACAATATATAGAGTAAGCACTAGTGAAGATATCGGTGCAGAACTTTGCACAAATATGTACTATGTTTATAGTGCGGCAGCCCCATTCTAAAAATCACCGAAATCGGACCATAGGTTTTCAAGGCCCCATATATCGAACATGTGGACCTCGGTTCTTCTATCCTAATATTATGGTTTCCAACTTTCAATGGACTTTATACAATATATATGACGAATATATGGGTCAAATTGTGTATTATATATTATAAATAAAGTTAAATAAATAAATTGCGAGAGTATAAAATGTTCGGTTACACCCGAACTTAGCCCTTCCTTACTTGTTTATAATTCGACTTGTGCACTTCATGTGGCGCTACGCAAACGAACACACAAATACTCGCTACACTCGCTTCGGCAATTTGATTAATTTCCTTAAGAGAAACATAACTGAAAAACGTTATGATAGTAAATTTTTCAACTTTGTGGTAGACAAAATGAATTTCTCTGATATACAAAGAAGAAATGTGTTTATTGAATTAATAAAAAGAAAGATGTTTGTAAAGAAAATAGCGGGTACTCAGGTGTCTCTTCAATTTAGCTGTTTTTTTTTACCGAGTGCGGAATAACGGAAGTGAAATTTTGTAATAGAGTTGCCACTTATTTTTAATTTAATTTGTTTTTTATTATTATTTTTAATTTTTGACCATAGATATCATCCTAGAGATGCCACTTATTTTTATTATTATTTTTAATTTTTGACCATAGATATATCAGTTGCCACTTATATTTAATTTAATTTTTTTTGTATTTTTTATTTAATTTATTTTTATTATTATTTTTTATTGTTGACATCAGTTGCCACTTATTTTTAATTTAATTTTTTTATTATTTTTATTATTATTTTAATACCTATATATATCATAGAGCTGCCACTTATGTTTAATTTAATATTTTTAGTATTTTTTATTAATTTTATTAAATTTATTTTTGTTATTATTTTTAATTTTTGACCATAGATATCATCATAGAGCTGCCACTTATTTTTTATAATTTTTAATTTTTATTATTACTTTCCATCGCATTTCTTACAATTAACACTCAACAATTTCTTATAATTTCTCAACCGTAAAATATTGTATGTAAGAAGTGTCTAATCTTAAAGTTGGCATTTTTAATGAGAAAGCAACAGCTGTCCACCGACAAACAACAATCACGTGTCCGGCTGTGTCTCTATGCCTTACTACTGTAAGAAACCGCATTGTTGTCAATATTTTCCAATAAAAATGCAACTCCACGTTTCAGCTCCTTAAATAGTGAGTTTCTCTCTTAAAGTGAAAAATACCTTATGGCGTGAGTATCTGAGCAATGACAAGTGTCATCATTACATTGCGCTGACTAAACGTATATAGAAAAACAACAATAACAACTTTTTTTTGTGAAAAGTGAAAAGCAGCAACATATTTTGTACATATTTTATTTAATATATTTGTATGTATGGCCATGTAGTCACATGTTTACAACATAACTTACAACAACACATACATACATATGTACAAGCAGTTGGAGCACGTGTAAAATTTGTGGCATGCAAACCAAGAAGCCAACGACAACAAATTGTTGATTATTGTTGCCGCTGCTGTTGTTGCTTGGACTCCTCTATCTATGCATCTACTGCTGCCTTGCTGATCTCTACGCACGCACCAATATATTTATGTCTGTCTTTATGTCTATTTATATGTGAATGCGTCGCTCCGTTTGTAGCCCGGTGCGTTAAATCACGAGAGCAGCGATTGAATGGTTCACCACTTTGAGTTGTTGTCTATCCAATGCGCCAAGTTCAATGGTGTTGCTGTTGTGGTTATTGTTGTTGTTGTTGCTGTTTCTTGCACGTTTCGCCACACATCGTTTACTAGGTCGTTGGCATGCCGCATTGGCAAATATCTGGCAACACTTGTACATACATACATACATACACACAGAACTTTGTTGTTGTTTTGGCTTGTCTTGTTAGGCAATTTCATTGAGATCAATTCGTTAAAGTGGTAAAAATGCCAGCCAAACAAATAGACCAACTCGCCAACTTCGATATATGCAGAAATATTTTATTATGTGTACCCTGTCGAGAAATTCTGGCTAACTTGCTGGTTCATGGTTATTCGGATGTGTATCTCATTGTAACTAGACTAGCCAGATTGAACTCATGCTTCAAATGTATAGAAGTAATAAGTTTTCAAATTCAATATATGCCATTCCAACTTCTCAGATCTCCTTGAAGACAAGAAGAACCTTGTTTATCTTTCAAAAAAAGTATATTTCTACACTTATCTTTGACTGACATTTATATGGATAGCTCTAAAAGTCATAAACTAATATCAGTTGTGCTTAAACTCTCTCTTTATTTTAATTCCTTTGATATATTGCCAAAATTCATATAATATTATGATCTTAACATGAACATTTTTAGGCGTCCAAGATCATAAAAGAGCATTTACCACACAATTCGGTTTTAATCTAATGAAAGAAGCAGAATCAAGTCAGAGCTCTATAGCGAATGATCTATTAAACGATATTTTGCATCAACGGAAACGTCTTGGTTTGAGTTTAAGTATTGAACTATACTTGGAAAATTGGAATACATCTTTTTACGATTTATCTATCTTATTCTCAGTCATATAGTATGCTTATGCGTTCTTCTAATATAATTGTGGAAATTGTCTAGATAAGCTGGAAAAGATTTGACCATTTACTTCGAATTGCTTCGATCGAGAGTTCATTGTATTTGATCCATGTTGTCCCAACAGTCTAGGGTTCATTTTAACTAATCGATATCTACAAGCAGCACGGATTGTAGGAATAGAGTTCTCAAATTACCTCGATCGCACGGTATCAGTCCAGTAACAGCTTCTGGAGCAACAACTCTTGTTGGAACACCAATGTATCGAGCAAACATTAAACCGATGAAATTTGTAGTTCTAGTTACAATCGTGTTTCTCTATAAAAAGCCATACCCAGTTGGTCGAGACTACTTTTTATTTTAATCTCGAAAATTAGGTTCTTAGAATTCTTAAGATTCAGTACTATTTTTCGCCAAGAGAGGGAGGGCTGCAGATGTAGAGAGTAATTAGGACTAGTTAAAGCTTTCATCTCTCAAATACCGTAATTTATTAATTTGTTTGCTTCGCTTCCTTCTAAAAGAGAGGAATGTAATCATCTCTATTTCGTCTCTATTTTCATCATCTAATACCATCAGGATCGAACTTAATCCATCTTCGGTACACCATTCTCATATAGTCTATAGTATATTTTTAATCTCACGAGCTGTCTCCTTCGCTGTCTTTATAATGAGGCTACAAGCCATATCTATCAAATAATTTAAGGTTAGCTCTGTAATTCCTTCTAATCATAATTGTTTCATACTTGAATCTCGAAGAAATTATTAAATTCACTATTTTACTCTTAGGGTGTTTCGAGCCTTCAAATATCTTTATCGAAATATGTAGCTTACAGTCAGTCTTTTCAACTATGATTGTGTACAGGAGACGCCTCATTGTTTCTATTGCACCTTGCTCCTGACATTTCCTGCAGTCATCTCGATCCGTCAATCCCATTTTCTAGGCATGTGCCGCCACCAGATAGTGGCCAGTGAGTATTCCCACCAAACTCCTACAGAACGATAGAAGGGATCGAGTGACAGTAGGAGTTTGGTGTACTTCTGGTCTACCGCTTTACACATGGTTTTAGCGGTTTTACACCTTGGCATATTTGTGCAACGTGTTAAATTTTTTTTTGCCATGCCCCTATCCTGATCATCGTATAGACAGTGCATGGGTTTGCCAATGTCGCTCCCATTTCCGGAAGACAGTTTTACACCATTCTTGGCACTTTCGTCCACCATCTCGTTGCCTTCAATGCCTTTATGTCCTGGCACCCAGTAGAAGTGAAGACATGTGTTCCTAGCAACTCTCTCCACTGCCACCCTGGTATCCAAATCACTTTTGGCCGAAATGCAAATCGAGGTTGTTGCCTTGATTGCCGCTTGACTGTCTACGTAGATATTGACTTTGGAGTAGCGGGCTGTTGTATTGAGGGCTAGCTCTGCGGCTTTCCCAATCGCAAACACCTCCGTTTGAAAAATACTGCAGTGGTTCGGAAGTTTAAAAGGATGCCTTACACCTAACTCCGGACAGTATATTCCCGCACCTACCCCGTCCCCCATTTTCGAACCATCCGTGTATATATTCAATGTGCAACGTGAAGTTATCATTCCCTTACGCCAGCCGCCTTTTTCCAAGTTCACTCGGAAACTTCTTTCCCAGTTCATAGGTGGGGTCAAGTAGTCGGTACTTGTCAAACCGACGTTGGCGATATTATTTTAGTCGGTTATCTAAGGTTTTCACAAACTGGTATAACATGTACAATATCCATTTAGTGTTTTTGCGACATTTTTTTTTAAATACTGTTAAAGTGTCAAACTATCCCAAAAAACCCAAATTTTAGTCAGACCTATTCCAATAGGTATGCTTCCGCACGTCCGCATATATATTTATTTTTACCTTAAACGGCCTTTGGCTCTTTGGCTTATAAATATTGAACGGCATGGATTCAGAGCAATGCAATGTGAGAATATCTCTTCTATTGGCTTTACTAGAGCTTGTAAATGCAACTCAACATACACACACATTCACACAAAATTATGCATGCATCGGCAGGCATTCTTGTACTTTTGACTATTTTTTTGCGCTGGGCCCTCAATGCAGAAGCGATTATTCGCACAGCTGCGCAGTGGTAGATCAGGAGCCGGTCATAAAATGCCTTTCATATGCAGAAGTACTCACTTGTAAACTTCAACTTGCAAATATAGCAAAGCCAACGCACACACAGCCGACACTTTCTCAGCAAACGCTCCTGCTCTACAGCTAAATAGCTACACAGCTTCAACTTCAACTTCGCTTTCGGCTTCCAACAATTTGGCCTTAGACCGCATTTTACTACATCGACGTCATAGCTTGGCGAATGAAGATGATTTATAGAATCATTTTATTATTTATTGCTCATTCAAATCGCTGTCAAATGAGTTGGTAATTAATTAGGGTGATTTAACAAAAGCACCAAAGCAGCTTAAGGACTTAGTCGTACTCGTATGCATGATAGAAGTATCAAGTGAGAGAGTGATAGAGAAAGAGCGCGTACTGTGTCGCAATGTTGTTATTGCAATTGAAGCGGTGATTTTCCGAGTTGTTCATGATTCGGCGTTGTTGTTGTTTATTTTGTTGTTATTGAGCTGTGCTCTTTCTATTATGGCTTTATTATTAGACACTCTACTTACTACCAGGTGTCACAGAGTTACAGCGTTGTCTGTTTGTATGCACAGTTGCATTTCTCGAGAGTGTAATATCGGTTTAATGATTTATTTTTTGGAGAGCAGGAAGTTGAAGAAGGCGAAAATAAATTTAGAAATAATGTTTATTTGCTAGAATTTGTTACATTCTGTTATGATTCACTGCTGTGTATGTGCAGAGTGAAATTGAGTGCAATTGGTCAAATTCTTTAGGGATTCATAAATTATAGTTAATCGATGTTCTGCGACTATAATAAAGGCAGCAGAATTTTGGGTAGTTTTCTACCTATACCTATAGTACAAGGTCATTAATTCTAGAACTTCATAAAATTTGGAAGAATTATAGTAGAGCTGCGAGGTTTTTGATATAATCGAGATTCAAATACAAATCCTATATAAGGTCTAGTAAGAATATGGCTTCAGTAAGTTATCCCTCGCGTTGTATAATTGCGATCAGATTATGCTACATGTAATTAGGAATATATATGATTTCGTACTAAAAAAATTCAAATAGTTTTGTGATTGCTAGACTCAGTATTGTTTGAGCATCTGGAAATATGAACACCAGAAAGACGAAAATACGCTATATTTTACTGTTTGTTTTCGATGAAGACGGAAACGCAAGCCAGCCGGCTGAAAATTTGATACTTAAAAAAACCGAACAAGTACAATTTTGAGTTCGTTAATTCCTGTCCGGCAATTTTGATTTTAAAGAGCGCCATTTGCAAAAAATATTGATAAAGGAATGGAAATCATCGAGACTAACCGTTCTGTAAGCACAGTTTCCGTTGCTCAGCAGGAGCTAAACATTGAGCAAAAGACTGTTTCGAACCATTGAAATTAGGCTGGATAGAAAAATAAAGCTCGATGTAGGGGTAACAACCAAACGCAAAACACCACATGAACCGGGTTTCCATCAGCGAAAAGCCGATGAATCGTCAAGATCGAATCGAGGTGAGGTTTTGTTATGTGTTTGGTGAGATTGGCATGGAATCATCTACTACGTATGAGCTACTCGCTTTCGGTCAAACTCAAAGAGTTCAATAAAGACATGGGAAATGGGCCTCAGTGTGTCGTTTGACATCCACTATACCTACAAACCTACCTACCTACCTACCTACGGCAAAACTCAGACCTGTTATGTCAACAATTGGATCGACTGAAGTAAGTAATCGTCCAGAATAAGCCAGTTTTCAGTTCAGTTGTGTGTCATAAGGACAACGCCAGGCCACACACTTCGATACCAGAAGCTCCGTAAATTTGGTTGGAAGGCTCTTTTGCAACCATTTTATAATCAGCATCTGACACCAGTTGATTACTACCTGTTTCTGTCTATGGCGAATGATTTGGTTTTTGAAAAATTCGACTTAAGGAAAGTTTGCTAAAATCGATTTTGCCACTATTTTGAGGATGAGGATTTCTATGGGAATGATTTTATAAATATATCTTCAAAATGTTATCAAGCAATGAAATTCCTTCTTTCGAACTTTCAAGCAAATATTGACGTTAGTGGAAAAATGAATTGGGGATTGTTTTACTTACTTTTTATGAGGATTATTTTAATTAATTTTTCGCAGTTAATTTTTAATTACCAAATCAATGAATCCATACTAAAGTCTAGTTCAAATACAAAAAAATACTGATTCATTAATTCTTCACTTTTTTTAAAGTTAAAAAATTTATTATATTATTTGAATATTGTTTAATTTTGAAAATTTAATATATATCTAATAAAATAACTCATTTTAAGTAATCACATTTAATCAGGAGGACACCTGCAAAGTTTTTCCGCTTTCACTTTCAATTCTTCCCCGAAGTGATACTAAGCGTTAGATTTAATACAGTTAAAGCACCGCTATATACTTTAGTGGAAACTTTATATTCGCCTTCGGCAAAAAAACCTTCCGCTATAAAAACCATTATTGGCATACGCGTTATTGTCATGTTTCCCTAAAATTGAATTAGAAATATTAAAAAGTTCGAAAATGGAGTTTAAAGCAGGTATACGTACCCGTAGTGGACACTTTACGCTGCTCAGACTGCGCAAGCTCATGCTTATTATATAGTTGATGACGCCATTGCCACCTTTTGCGCTTTCCAGCTTACAAGCATCGATTAACACCTTCATATTCATGCTTTTGTATTCGTCCATTTTATTGCGACGGAAAATCTCAATCTCTAGCTGAAAATTATATTCATGCGTTTATATATATATTATTATAAGTATTCTTATATGTGATCTCACCATTGCCGCTTTGAGTGGTTTAACGAAGTTGCAGCCAGCGCTCATATACTTAAATTTTCCACGCCCCTTCAATAGCTGACAATAGGCTGGATCACAAACTTCTTTATTAAAATCACATTCCAGGTGGGTGGGTATAACTATCGGGTGCTTGAAAATACATGAAAATATGTTCAAAATAAATATTTTATTTAGTAGAATATAAAATTGTGAAAGTACCAACCACATAACTGAAGAGCGCTAAATTTATAAATAAAATCTGTTGTGACAGTATCTCCATTTCGTACTAATTCTGATTTGTATACTCACTTCGTTGAATGCACACATTTTCGATAATCACAGCGAATCACATACGAACAATACCAATCAGTGCAATTTAGTGTAATTGAGCTAAACTTTTAGCATTATTCTATTTTGCATTGTTTTGGCAATAATCACAGTTTGTTTTGATTCGAACTTCTGATAAGGCTAAATTAAAAATATAACTGCAATATTCGTTTTTTTTTAACATTTTTTCGGTTCAATATACTGTAAACTTATTCAATATCGTTTGTTTTATTCAAAAAAAAATAAATTAGTTAATATTAATTTCATGACAATTTTAAACATAACACAGATGTTTATTGATTTACCTATTGAATGGACGTACCTTTAAAATAACATGTTCACAGCTAGACAATTAAGAAGGTACTATTTCTTATAATTACACTTTAATTGAGGACTCTCTTTTCTAAAGCAAAATGCTACGCCTCTTCATAATAAATTCTAATCTAATAAAATAATAATATAATGTAATACGCTATCTTCATCAGTTCCTAATGTATCCATTATAAAGTAAAGGAATCAGATGGAATTCAAAATTGAGTTGTATGGAAAATAGTCATGGTTGTGAACCGATTTCGCCCATTTTCCATCCGTACCATTAGGGTTTCAAGAGAGTGTTATGTACAGAATTTCATTTAAATCGGTCGAGTAGGTTCTGAGATATGGTTTTTGACCCATAAGTGGGCGACGCCACGCCATTTCATTTTGTAAAAAAAAGCTGAGTGTAGCTCTCCTCTGCTATTTATTCTGTAAAATTGAGTGTTTCCGATGTTTTCCGTTAGTGAGTTAACGCACTTTTAGTAGTTTTCAACCTAACCTTTGTGTTTTTATGGGTATGGTACGTAAGGAAAACGACTGTAAGAAGTTTGATTTATAAAGCTTTATAGGTTTGCAAGATATTCACAAAAAACTTATTTAGGGAGGGGGCCACGCCCATTTAAAAAAAAAATACATTCAGATATGCCCCTTCCTAGTGCGATTCTTTATGCCAAATTTTACTTCCACAGCTTTATTTATGGCTTAGTTATGACAATTTATAGGTTTTCAGGTTTCGCCATTTTGTGGGCGTGGCAGTGGTCCGACTTCGCCCTTTTTCAAGGTATCTTAATTTTTACTCAAGTTATCCGTTACACGGACAGACAGATATCCGTATTTCAACTCGTCCTGATCAGTTTGATATACATATATAACCTTATATCTAACTTGTTTAGTTTTATGACTTACAAACAACCATTATGTGAACAAAACTATAATACTCTCATAGCAACTTTTGTTGCAAGAGTATAAAAACGGACAATGGCCGTGGTGCCGTCTACTTATAGGTCAAGAAGCATATCTTAGGGGCTATTAGATAAATATCAACGAAATTACATGCGTAAATATCCTTGACATCCGAAAGGTACAGTTTGAAAATCGGGGAAATCGGTTTATAACCACGTCTACTTTCAATATAACACAATTTTGAATTCGAAAATATTGGAAAATCTCTCAGATATTTTGAAGAAATTCAGAAGAGGTGTTTTTTCATATAATATTGTGTCTTTGTGCCACAAATGGGCAAAATCGGTTAACTGCTTCTCCTGGATCTCATACACCTAATAGAGGAAGATATATTTTTTAACTTCCGGTGGGCGTTATACAGTATGTATCTCATATATATAATATATGAGATATTTTAGCAAAATTAATTGAACGTATAACCTTGGATATACTATAGTTTGGGGTGGAAATTTGTGAAATCGTTCCAGGTGTTATTTCAGCTTTCATATAGTATTTATAATGATTCATTATTCTGGTGTGCTTTATGCCAAACATATAGATCGATATCTGAGTTATATCAATAAAATATGATAGTAACAGGTTCGTGAAATAGATCTTTTCCTCGTCCAAATAAAGAAATGTGACCAAACCTTGGTCTGGTGCCCATACCCCTATTATAATGTTTTACCAATACCTGAAAATATTTCCACTTCCGGTTCACAAATTGTATAAGTATAAAATGTTTGGTTATAAAAGAACTTAGCTCTCCTTATTTTTATACTCTCGCAACATGTTGCACAGAGTATTATAGTTTTGTTCACATAACGGTAGTTTGTGTCACCAAGAAATAAAAGAGTTAGATATGGGATTATATATATATAAATGATCAGGATGACGAGTGGATTTGAAATCCGGATGTCTGTCCGTCCGTCTGTCTGTCTGTCCGTCTGTCCGTGCAAGCGATAACTTGAGTAAAAATTAAGGTATCTTAATGAAACTTGGAACACATATTCCTTGGCACCCTGAGGAGGTTGCTTTCGAAAATGGGCAAAATCGGTCCACTGCCACGCCCACAAAATGGCGGAAACTGAAAACCTATACAGTGTCATAACTAAGCCATAAATAAAGTTATTTTGGATGTAATTTTTTTGAAAAAGTGGTAGGTTTTTTGTATATATATCGCAAATCAATAAAGCTATATAAACCAAACTTTCCACAGTGGTTTCTTTTAGCCACTTCTTAATGCAGTCCAAAAATGAAAGAAATCAGAAACACTAAATTTCACATACGCAATGGCAGATAGAAGCTGCTCTCAGATTTTTTTGGCAAAATGTAAAATGGGCGTGGCATCGCCCACTTATGAGTCAAAAACCATATCTCAGGAACTACTTGATCGATTTCAATGAAACTTGGTTTGTAATAGTTTCCTTACATCCCAATGATATGTTGTGAAAATAGGCCAAATCGCTTTACAACCATGCCTACTTCCTATATACCAGAACTTTGAAGACGATCTGAATCGTTTACATTACAATATATACAGTAAGTACTAGTGAAGATATCGGTGCAGAACTTTGCACAAATACTATGTTTATAGTGTGGCAGTCCCATTATAAAAATCGCCGAAATCGGACCATAGGTTTTTAAGGCCCCATATATCGAACACGAGGACCTCGGTGCTTCTAACCTAATATTATGGTTTCCAACTTTCAATGGACTTTATATAATATATATGACGAATATGTGGGTCAAATTGTGTATTATATAATATTAATAAAGTTAAATAAATCGCGAGAGTATAAAATGTTCGGTTACACCCGAACTTAGCCCTTCCTTACTTGTTTATTTTTATGATCTTTGAATTTTTGGATCTTTATGAATTTTCTAAATTTGATTTACCATTCCTAATCAGCGGTTTTGAAATTATTTTAGAATAAAATTACTACAAATTTTTCACAACAAGTTTCCAAGCATTCAAAATGATGGAGATACATATATATCCTTAAGAGTTCATTTAAAAGCATTCGCCACATTTTTGGCGTCGAAAACAGTTGACAATGCGGTTTGTTCCTGATAAGAAGCTATGAAAAAGACACTTTCGAGTTCCAAACTATGGTTGTACTACAAATGATTAATTAATTCCATGTTTCGATTCATAAAAAAATATTTTTCCTTTTTGATAATATATTATTAAAAGTTACACGAAGTCGGGTTAACTGACGCTATAAAGAATTAATTGACTAGTTATTGGCGTTAAAATCAAGATTAATCAGCGTTTAAGGAGTAATACGAGGCGTGTAAAAAAATAACGGGAATTTTTCAATTTCCAAGTATCCAAAAATCCAATAGTCAATATATTTTTTATTAATTTGATATACATACATACTATTGAAGTGTTCAGTTATATTCCTTGCTTACTTTTTCTGTAGCAGCCGCTGAGTTTAGAAGTGTCTTGATGAGCTTCTCGATTTTCGTTTGTTGAGAGCTCACATTTCATTGCATGTTCGTGAGTTTTTTTTTCCAAAAACAATACTGTAATGATGACCCAGGCTACATATTCTCAAGACATGACTCCGTTTTAACTATTTCCAAAAATTTACAAACTTTACAAATTTACGATTTACAAACATACAAGAAATCGCTGAAAGAGACAATGGCTATGCCAAACATCGAGTTTGAAGTGGGAAGTGTTTCGATGTTTGGAAGAGGCGCTCACATAAGTGGATAATATCGTGTGGTGAATATTTTGAAGGCGACAACATTAATGTGGTCGATTGAAGAAATATTTTTTATAAAAAATCAAAATTCCCGTTATTTTTTGAACACAGCTCGTACTCTGTTCTATTTGAAAGCCAACTAACTATTGGATAATACATAAGATAATACATAAGTGAATTCTCAATTTTTCTCGACTTTTGATCATATATAAATATGTATTTGTAATTATAATAAATAATTATTCTCCTATTGGATATACTTAATTATTTATGCATATTTTGCGAGATTTATCCAGCAGTAGTCGCACACATTCCAACTAACAGCGCAACAATTTTTCTTATCTAATTGCAGTGAAAACGCTTAATACAATATTTAATTAAACAGCAAATGCAATGTACCGTTAAAGGCGCCACCAACAGCCTTGAATGACGCGGCGTCGCAACCACACACAACGCCGCGCTGCGCCAAACTGCGATTAGTTGTGCTAAAATGGCAATAAATACACGGCACAACAACTAAATTTTAACAACAAACATAAACACTCGTTGTTATTATTGTTGTTGTTGTGTAAATAAGGTGTTACTTTGGTCACGGCTGCTGTGTCAACAAATGACGTTTGGCTTGCACTTGGCCAACAAGCAAGCAAGCAAGCAAAGGCATAAATTAATGAAAATCCACTGTGTATTGGTGTTGTTGTTGTTGTTCGTATAGTGTTAGTGTAAATATGTGTGTATGCCGTTACGATTAAGCGCTGCTTGCATTAAAATGATTTATGCCAATACATTGGCATGGACACGGGCCGGCGCAGAGGCGTACAAAGGCGGGTTAGATTCACATGTATGTATGTATGGCTGTGTGTGGCAAGTGCGCTTATTAGCAAAAAATAACAACACCACACAGACTCTTATGCAACTAAGTATGCAGTGGACAACAATTGGCAGTTGTAGTTGTTGGTAAGTGCATTCCATATTAATTATTCAATTTTATTCACATTTTCATACAACCAACTCAACTAGGGGCGGCAGTGAAATGCTATTTTTATTATATTTACAGTTATTTTTAGTTTTATTTTATTTTTATCTGATTTATTTATAAATCGGCATTTCCACTGTCCACCAGTCTGTGTAGTCTTGCGTTGGTTGCATAATTACCAATCGGAGATATATTAAATAATTGGCATTTGCCGCGTACGCGTACAGTGTGTGCAATAATTTATGGTATCAAATGTCAAGTTCAAGTGGTGTGGCCATACATGACATATTGCAACCTTATGCAGTTAACGGTTGTTTAGAGCTGCATTCCGTTGCAAGTAATTTATCGTATATGAACATATAAATCAAAATGAAACGGTGTGTTTATAGACAAATTGGTTTAGTCGTGATCGTCCATTTAATCAAATTTAGTTAACATAGCGAACATGTTTTTATTGCTATAAAATAGAATAATATTAAATGTAATACTAAATGCAGCGGAAATCTCCACAACATATTTACAAATAATGATATTTTAAAAAAATATCAAAAAAATATTAAAAATTATATATAATTTTGTTCAAACAATATCTTCTAATTTAAACTAACATGGAACAAATAGTTAAGGGAGGGGTCTGGGTTTTCACTTTCGAAAAATCGATTTTTTTTGTTTTATCTTATTGTATAACATTTCAAGAATATGTCCTCAAAATTTTAATCCGAATTAAGCAATATTCTTGAAGTTATTGTTTAATTAGTCTCGGGGCCTTTAACGCTCTAACTCTAACAGCTACGGGCGGTTGGGATTGCAGTGCAGCTTTAAACGCGTTTTTCTCAAAACTAATTTTTTGAAGTCCGTGTTCACTGCCATTTGAAAACTGCTCTACCGATTCATTTCAAACTTGGTACACATTTTCTTCACATAAAATACCTCCCCTCTACGTTTAGTAAAATTTTCTTTTTAACATTAAGGGTGTTTCCCACCCTGAAAATGGCGGAAATTTTAGTCGAAAATAACGGTTCACACTTTAGATGGCCGCCAAAATTTTTTAAATAAAAGAATAATAATAATCAGAGAACGTTGGGGGGAAGATTTGTTTAAAATTTAACTAAATTTTTATGGTTTTTCATTTTCGGATAATTTCCGGCCGAGTTACAGTGAACACCGCAAATTGTTTTTTTTTTTTCAAGACGTCCTAGGGGAAGCTCTGTCACGGGCTAATGGTTTAATATTTTTGCATGAAAAATTTACAGAACATAGTCAAAACTATGCTCAATAATGTATAGAAGGTTTGAATAAAATTGCTTAATCGATATTTGAGATAAAAAATCACAAAAAAGTGTTTTTTTTTTGCGCTGAAACCCAGACCCCTCCCTTAAATTGTCTTCTTATTGGATTCATCAATTCCGATGTTTCAAATTACCTTTGGGTGTTTCAACGATCCTTCCGATCTCAATCTCCTGTATAGATCCGACATCGCAAAGAATATTAAGGGGTTTAGGGGTAGTCAGAGAAACGAAAAAATGAGAATTTTCAGTAATTATTTTGCTACTAAATCATGTGATTTTACAAAAGTAATAATATGGCATTATTATACAATGTTTTGACTTAAAGTCACTAAAAATTTAAAAAGAAGTTTATAATTACCAAAGTTATAGCTGTCTGTGTTGACCCAGTTTCAAAAAAGGTCCTTGCGGTGACAATCATAAGTCCTTGGAGATTCAACTAAAATCAATCGGATAAAAAAAAATATATTTTATAAATAGATAATCCTGGGCCTGATCGAAGCTTTATTTCAAAAATTAACAAAGTGACGGCCTCAGGAAATTTTTTTTATAGATTTTCGGGTAAAAATCAACAGTTAATTGGACTTAAAAATTCGAAATTTTTGAAAAAAAAAACTTCGATCAGGCCTGAGTTTATTATGTATTCTAAAAGTTTTATGAATTTCATTAAAATTTACTGAGCGTTTAATGAGTTACAGTTGTCACCAGTTCAAAAAACAGAGCTTTGAGAAAAACGCATTTAAAGTTTCACACTAGTTGGTTGAAGATCTCACTATTATTCTGATTGAATCCACCTACACATCTTGAAAGTAAATTATCATTACCGAGATAGTCGTAAATCCGTTTAATAGTTTTTAAAACATCAGGAGGTAAGGGAGAATAATCTTGAATATAAGTATCAAGCTCTTCCCTTGCTGCAGCGCGCTGGTAAGCTAGCTACCCGAGTGTTTTGGAGTGCCCGAGCGATTTTTGTTATTTGTCGAATAACTGGAAAAGTTATTATCGGATCAACTTCAAATTTTCAGAGAATATTTTTAAACGAAAATGCAAAAAAAAATTGAATTTTTGAAAATCCTGACTACCCCTAACCCC
The DNA here is from genome assembly GCA_031772095.1 of Zeugodacus tau. Classification (NCBI taxonomy): domain Eukaryota; kingdom Metazoa; phylum Arthropoda; class Insecta; order Diptera; family Tephritidae; genus Zeugodacus; species Zeugodacus tau. Next base: position 23,577,352 of record CM062652.1, read on the forward strand.
TTAAATGGTTAAAAAGTGAATACAATTTCATTCGTTACAGTTTGTCTCATATTCCTCCGTACATATTTTTATTAACAAAAATTTTTTGTTTGAATACAAATATCAAACCCATTTTACATACACATGACATTCGTATAGTAGCTTTCGTATTATAGATCTTTTAGTTTCTTCAGTGAAATTATTTCTATAGCGTCAGTTGTCTCATCTGTCTTTTACCGGAGCGGACATTAAAGTTTCAAAAATATAAATATATCACAATCTATTTTAATATATCAGCCAATTCTATTGAATAATATGGGCAAGTGTCGACTTTTGTTTAGATTTCTACTCCAAATATATGACTATCAGAGTTATAATCAAAGCTGGTCGAGAATATCAACTAGACTAAGTTCGATAAATTCTTTAGAAACTCTGCGAAATATACACCCTTATTGCGAGTGTCTACTGTCAATGGAATAGACTTCAGTCGATTATATTATATTTTGTTATTGTGTAACTTAATCGACAAGATTCAAAAATTCCTAACGACATTCGACAAATGAGCGATTTAAAAACATTCACAGTCGACGGTTGGGCGACTAATCGAGACTTACAATAGCACCTGTAGTCCATAGGGCTCAGTATTCGATTATCTACTGCCAGTCGACATCCGCAATAGGGGGGTATTCCTTCACTTTTCGAAATGAAGAGTTTTCTCATAAAATTCACCATCGGCTTTATATTAAAGTGAATATTTTTGGAATATTATCGAATCGTCGGTTGTAAAAATATATATAAATTATCGACAAACTGTCCAAAACGATAGAACTTAATAAACTTAAATGATATGCGGTACATATATGCGAACGTATGATGAAATTGTATTTTGATCTATCAAGGAAATTGATGTGTAAAGTTTACTGTTTAAACTGATTTTTTAATTATGATATGTGTATGTGATTGGCGTTCAACCGTTTAGCCGGTTATAGCCGAATCGATGAGAGCGCGCCACTCCTCTCTTTCCTTCGCAGTTCGGCGCCAGTTGGAGATTCCAAGTGTAACCAGGACGCTCTCCACCTGGTCCCTCCAACTGAGTGGAGGCCTTCCCTTCCTCGGCTTCCTCCGGCGGGTACTGCATCGAACACTTTCAGAGCTGGAGTGTTTTCGTAAATTCGGACAACATGACGTAGCCAGTGTAGCCGCTGTCTTTTTATTCGCTGAACTATGTCAATGTCGTAGTATAACTCGCACAGCTCATCGTTCCATCGTCTGCGGTATTCGCCGTTGCCAATGTTCCTCTCGAAAACTCCTAGTGTCGTCTCATCTGATGTTGACATCGTCCAAGCTTCTGCACCATAAAGCAGGACGGGAATGATAAGCGACTTATAGAGTTTGATTTTGGTTCGTCGAGAGAGGACTTTACTGTTCAATTGCATACTCAGTCCAAAGTAGCGCTGTTGGCAAGAGTGATTATGCGCTGGATTTCGAGGCTGACATTGTTCGTGTTGTTGATGCTGGTTCCCAGGTAAACGAAATTATCTACGACCTCGAAGTTATGACTGTCAACAGTGACGTGGGAGCCAAGACGCGAGTGGGCCGACTGTTTGCTTGATGACAGGAGATATTTCGTCTTGTCCTCATTCACCTCCAAACCCATTCGCTTCGCCTCCTTATCCATGCGGGAAAAAGCAGAACAAACGGCGCGGTTGTTGCTTCCGATTATATCAATATCATCGGCGTACGCCAGCAGCTGTACACTTTTGTAGAAGATTGTACCTTCTCTATTTAGCTCTGCAGCTCGTATTATTTTCTCCAGCATCAGGTTAAAGAAATCACACGAAAGTGAGTCACCTTGTCTGAAACCTCGTTTGGTATAGAACGGCTCGGAGAGGTCCTTCCCAATTATGTATGAAATGTTTTGAAAAATCCTGGTTTTGCCTATAGTTTTGTAATATCGCGAAAAAATCAGCCAAATCTCGGCTGTTTATGTGAAATGCCCTTTTATAATGGGCATCTGCACTTTGATATGCGATTGTGTCGTCAAGACACCATTTGATTAGAGATAGTCTTATCCAAACCACTATGGTCTGGATCACTGGTCCTACTGCGATAATATTGGTTTTGAATAAACTTCATTTTGAAGATAACCATTAATTTTGGAAATTGTTTCGTCGTTTATTTTGGTAAAATGAAATATTTGAATATATATGTTCGTCTACATTTTTGAGCATACTATATATGTATGTATGTTTCGGCTATAATCGCTTAAAGCGGTTCCTACGCCAAATATATATATATATATATATGTATCTGGTTTCAGTTATAGTTAGTAAATTTTTATTCTTCCAAGATTTTATAGACTTTTTGAGGTTAGATTTGCATAGGAGGAATGCTCATATAAACCGAACTCGATCATTTAAACGGAATTTGAGGGCTAAGCAGGCAAATTCCTTGATATAGAAGAATTGTTTTCTAATTCACAAAAACACGTTAATTTTCATGACCCGTTTTGCAAACCCTTTGCAAAACTTTTAGCGCCATATTCTCTGCTATGATTATTGAAAGCTATAATCCAGCAGTAGTTCTAAAATGTTAGTCATTTTAGCATTGAGGCTTAAAATACATGCACATATAAGCATACATATAATAGATTAAATATATATGAGATGTTCGACTAAATTAAAAACAAAAAAAAACTTTACACGCAGGTAAAGCGTAAATGCATTCCCACTAAAAGTGTGAAAGTGAACGAGGAAAGGTAATATGTTGTACAAATATGCATTGTTTTACATATGAGAGAGAGCTCCCACGACAGCAACGACACCGGTCACATACAAACCCCATGCTGTTGCCCGACATTACTGCTGCTGTTGTTGTTATATTTATTGTTGTTGCTGTCTGCTAGAATGATCGGTCGGTCAGTCAGCAGCTAAAGTCAAGTTTAAGTTTTGGGTTTTTGAAATTCTACACCAGCATCAGAGCAACGCGTTAACCCACACCGCACCCCAGCCGCCACCACCACCAATGGCAATGTGACCGCCATCGCCCGACTGCGTCGCGTCGCCACCACCTGCGATTGCGCGTCTGCATCGACTTCGATCACCAGCGCACACTTCACTGCACCGGCACAGCAGTCAACAGCAGTATAGCACCGGGCCGGTCAATCGACCGACCCGGGCCGGCCGCAAAGCTCCATCGAGCTCACGGCACAGCAACGGTGAGCGACCAACGAAGCGAAATTTCAGAAGGTGTGAAGTTTAAACTGGATATGAGTTCACTTCATTTACGCTGGGGTCGTTCAATGCGCTATGCATGTTTGGGGCACCTTACGCTGTTGCTGCTGCTGCTGCTGCTGATATTGCACCGAGCCTGGTTGTGGTGTAAAGAGTGAAAGCCTGCAAAGAAAAAATATAATAATTTACAAAAATTAAATTTAACATGCAAAAACAAAACGGAATTGAGTCCGAATTTACGTATAGAGTATGTGTTGTTGTTGCTGTTGTCTTTTGCGGCATTTTGTTTTGCATTGGCTGGCGATTGAAGTGCTCTTAATCGAAGCTTCGTGCCAAGCGGACAAGTGCATGGCCGGAGCGCCGCCTTGCACCCGCACAAAATATTGAGCGGCGCTGACACATTCTTCGCAGACAGTCGAGCTAAAAAAATAGTTGATTTAAACCTACCGCTAGCTAACTGCTGACCGCTACTACGCTACGTTGTTGTGGAAGACTCGCTGCTCATCTTGTAGCTGCCGTCGCCGCCGCTGCTGCTGTTGCTGGGGTGTTAAATGAATTGTTCATAATTTTTGTAACAGCTAGAAAGAACTCCTGTTGTCTTCTTGTCGGCTTGCTGTGCTTGTTTTTGTTGTGAAGATTCTTGTTGTTGCTGCTGCTTCTTCGCTTCGTCTTACTCTCGCCGTCGCTTATTTATTATATTATTTATTATTATTTGTTGTTGTATTTGCTCAATTCTTCTGGCATGATGGCCTCGGCGCTTTTTAGTTGAATTCTTCTCTGCCACAGCGCTCTCCTGCTTCGGTACGCTTCGGTCACATCACTTGACTCCATACACGCTTGAGGTGGTTTGCTTTTGCCACCGTATCCTTAAGTCGCCTTGCTTTTATTAAATTGCGTTGGTCCGTTGCATATACATATATACATATATATATATATTCACAAATATATATATATATATTTTAATTTTTTTCCACTTTACATTTTTTTGCAAGTTTTTGCTCTGACGCGGACGACATGCTGTGTTTGCAAAAGGCGTTTGCTTTTTTATTTATTTAAATTTCAATTTTATCATCCTTCCACTGCGCCACATACGTTCGCACACACATTCATACACACGCATACGGACCATTCCATTTGTTGATGACTGCGTTTCATCTTCGTACTGTGTTCGGTAGACGCCTCACAGCTATTGCCGGCTTCCATTAGTACTGATGCATTCTCATATTTTACCAATACCTTCCTGTGCCATCCTGCTTCCCAGCAATTTTTTATTTTCTCTGCCGCACTATTGTGACGTGTTTGGGGCTGTTTGCCTTTGAAGCGTGGAGAATGCAAATGCGTCATGTGTAGGTAATGTAGACAGGAATACTTACATACTCACGAGAACAAACAGACAACCGATAAGTATGTCGGCTACAAAAGACAAGCGCATTTTGTACCGTTTAGCTCGATATATTAGACCAAGAGATGCTCCAACTTCTTTAATCCGCCTGAAGAGTATGTTTTCTGTCGAGACGCTCCTAAGTCTATTCAAATTTCTAACCGGGGAATGAGTTTTTCAAGTTTGAAACGAAAAGAAGTCAAGCGGGGCTAAATCTGGGAAGGAGCTCAGTGTCCATTTTTTCGGTTTCTAGGTACTCGAGACGGTCTACTTAAATTTATGACCGAGGAATGAGTTTTGCAAGTTTGGAACGAAAAGGGGGCTAAATCTGGAGTCCTCTTAGTGTCTAGAGTCCTCTTAGTGTCTAGGCACTCTAGACGTTCTACTCAAATTTATGACCGAGTTTTAAGTTTGGAACGAAAAGGGGGCTAAATCTGGAGTCCTCTTAGTGTCTGGAGTCCTCTTAGTGTCTAGGCACTCTAGACGTTATACTCAAATTTATGACCGAGGAATGAGTTTTGCAAGTTTGTAACTAAAAAGAATCGCATGGGACCCAATCTGGAGAGGAGCTCAGTGTTTTATCCATCTCGAGGTAGTCGATGTAGATCACATCTCGTGAATGTCAATGAAAATTATAGATATTACCTTTTCGGCCGATAGGACAGTCTTCGCCTTCTTCGAAACGAGTTCGTTGGGTTAAGTTCACTGTTACACTGTTCTTGGGCCTGTAGTGAGTACCAGTGGAACCTTATTTTGACGATGGTCACACAGAATCTCTCTCGAGTTACGCTGAAATAGTGCTCATAGTTGACTTGTTATCCGAAGTGAGCAAACCCGGCGGCACCCATCGCACCGACTGTTTTTCATGCATAATATGATCCTCGGTTTTTTTGAGATACCTAGATGTACAGGTATCTGGCGCATCTTCAATCGGCGGTTTGCCAGTGCGAGATAGTGGACTTTTTTCTCGTTATTCTCTGTGGTAGTTCTTTTCAGAGTACATAAAATCCTAAAACAAATGGTGATTTTAACAATTTAATTAATTGATCCAATTTTGGACGATCGCCATCCAAGGAGATGAGTCACTGTATGAAGTATCCAAGAGATCTTTGAGATCCTTCCAAAGAAAGAATATATTCTCTGAACGATATTGATCTTGCTCCAGAGATTTTTCGGAGACCTTGACAGTAACTTTTTATGAGTGAGTTATTCACGACAGTTGCGTCATCGGGCGGTGAGGCTAAGTACTTATCGGTCCATCCTTATATTCACATATGTATATACTATGTGCTCAAGCAGTACATAATTGTAAGTGCACGTTCGGTTCATATTGCCAAGTGTCGCACCTCCGTATCGAGGTGTCATAAGGCGACATTCAACATTCGAAAATAAATATTGCAAAATTTACTATTAACACCTCATTTAAATGGCCACAGCATTTATATTTTAAAATATGTTTTTTTTTCTTACCTTCTTCATTCTACAAAACGCTTTCGTGTGCTTGCATGTTTGTCTGTGCATTTATTTACGTGCGAATAAGCACTTATTTACCGGTGTACTTTGTGGCCTTCCTTTGTGCGCTGCGCAACACCTTCCCTTCCTTGGTGTGTGTGTGTGAGTGTGTTAAAAACAATTTACTTTAATTTCACACCATTAACAATGTGCACATCCTTCAACTTTGACGCCTTCGTTCGTTCGTTCGCTGTGCGCTCTCTCGGAAATCGCAAACAAAAGGCCAGACTAGCTTTCCGTTTGCTCAGCGTATCGATTACATTGCGCATCCTTTGCGCTTGCCTTGGCAGTGGGAATGCTCAGTATAGGCTCAGGAAGCATCCAGTCGCTTTTAGAGGATGTTTGCTTGATTTTGTGTCAGGAGTTGACAAAAGCTTTCAGAAGATATTTGCCAAAGCGCATGGTTCCATTTAAAATCGTTTGTTCTGAACAAATGCGACGTATAACATCAAATAATAAATATTAGTTACTTGTGAAAAGAAATTAACGCTCTTTTGTTATAAAGTCTAGGTAAATTCTGATACTGATATCATGTTTCTTAGAAAAAATTGGTTGGTGGCGCCTTAAAAATTCGAACACATTACTCACTTTTCTATTATATTTTTCTTCTAACTCGTGCTATCACTGTAACCGGCAAAGTGAATTTAAATTGAAACCATTTTATTACTAAATCGAATTATTTACCTTTCTGTTTTAGGTATCGCTTCTATTTCACCAAAGCTTCTAAAGTATTATCCAAACTATGTTGAGTTTGACTGAGATCTCGTATATAGTCTCCCGTATATAGCTCGCGAAATTTAAAAATTTACCTTATTTTTTTAATAAACATCGATATAATAGGCTGGCTTAAAAGTTCAAATCATTCTAATGAAGACATTTTCTTTTCTTCCAACTTTACCGGTACTTTTGGCTTAAAAATAGCACGCACACTCGGAGATTACCACTTTTTATACTCTAGCAACAAAGTTGCTACGAGAGTATTATAGTTTTGTCCACATAACGGTTGGTTGTAAGTCCTAAAACTAAATGAGTTAGATATAGGGTTATATATATCAAAATGATCAGGGTGACGAGAAAAGTTCAAATCCGAATGTCTGTCTGTCCGTCCGTCCGTCCGTCTGTGCAAGCTGTAACTTGAGTAAAAATTAAGATATTTTGATGAAACTTGGAAGACGTATTTCTTGGCACCATAGGAAGGTTAAGTTCGAAAATGGGCGTAATCGGACCACTGCCACGCCCACAAAATGGCGAAAACCGAAAACACTTAAAGTGCCATAACTAAGCCATAAATAAAGCTATGGAAGTAAAATTTGGTATGAAGGATCGCACTATGAAGGGGCATATGTGGATGTAATTTTTTTGGGGAAGTGGGCGTAGCCCCGCCCCCTACTAAGTTTTTTGTACATATCTCGCAAACTGCTAAAGCTGTATCAAGGAAACTTTCTAGAGTCGTTTATTTTAGGTACTACCTTTTACAGTCCAAAAATGGAGGAAATCGGATAATAACCACGCCCACCTCCCATACAAAGGTTAGGTTGAAAATTACTGAAAGTGGGTTAACTCACTAACGAAAAACGCCGGAAACACTTAATTTCACATAAGAAATGGCACATGGAAGCTACACTCAGATATTTTTACAAAATGGAAAATGGGCGTGGCATCGCCCACTTATGGGTCAAAAACCATATCTCAGGAACTACTCGACCCATTTCAATGAAACTTGATTTGTAATAGTTTCCTTACATCCCAATGATATGTTGTGAAAATAGGCCAAATAGGCCTATATACCGGAACTTTGAAGACGATCTGAATCTTTTACTTTATAATATATTAAGTAAGCACTAGTGAAGATATCGGTGCAGAACTTTGCACAAATACTACGTTTATAGTGTGGCAGCCCCATTCTAAAAATCGCCGAAATCGGACCATAGGTTTTTAAGGCCCCATATATCGAACAATAGGACCTCGGTGCTTCTAACCTAATATTAGGGTTCCCAACCTTCAATGGACTTTATACAATATATATGACGAATATGTGGGTCAAATTGTGTATTATATTAATAAAGTTAAATAAATAAATTGCGAGAGTAAAAAATGTTCGGTTACACCCGAACTTAGCCCTTCCTTACTTGTTTATGACTAAATTTCTTTTCAGCGACCATTCCAGACTGTTGAAAAAATAACTGGGGTCAAAACTGAAGAATACCGCAAATGTGTAAGAAATACAAATACCAATCCATGTGATTTTCCGTCGATTTATTTGATTTTTCTCATAGTGAATTTGTCGATATAGATCCCATTTTAAACAAATCTTTCACTTTCCAACAAGTTTTATTAACAACTACAACGAGGCCATACAAGATCGTGTTTTGTTTGTTTTTTATGTTTTCCCGTAACAGCCTCTTTTGGATGTCTACTTCGTTCCTTGCTTTCGGTGCTGATATGAATGGTACGAAATTTACTTAACTTAATCCTCTCCTATTATCACAGTATATCCTTTAACCCCGACACGTCAAGAAAGCTTAATAGTGTTCCAGGGCTGATGGACGTAACACTGTATCTTTGAGTATACAGAGCCCCACATTACCTAACCGATTTTCCTCGAGATCGCATGACAGTCAATGAGTAGATACTCAGGTGTTTCACATTTTCACACAGTATCGACATTGATCCGGCGAGGAGATTCCTAGTTTGCGCAGATGACTCCTTAGTCAGCAGTGGACAGTATATAGTTTCACTTTTTGTCTTCGTTTGTTTCTTAGGAGCACAATCAATTGCTTAAATATTTTCTAGTTGTACCCCCAAGAAACAATTTGGAGTGGCGAAGTCCCTGTAATAGCAGTCGGCAGCGGTTCCTACTTACCCATGGGTAGTATTTACAACTATGCTGATAATTTTCAAACAGTTTCATCGCTGGTAGACTTTAGCCTCTCATCTTGAAATCATGTTACGTTCTGTTTTTCTTAAGGATTCACAATACTCTCGTACAGATCTGCTAATCCAGTTGACGCTACGTGTAAATTGTAACACCAAGCAATTCAGATTCTTACCGGAGTTGTCAGCTATTAGATTGAATGTAAGTATAGGGGCTAGAAGTGTTTCATTACATTTCAAGTTGATAAGTCGATAGAGAATAAATCCAATCCTGCAATTCGTATGTGCTCATATCGACAGAAGAGGTTATGAAACCAACCAATAACCTCAACTTTATAAATTATCTTTATAAATATGTTTTTACTGGTATCACTTTGTTCATATTTTACATGAGTTCTTTGCGCTTAGAAAGTATAAATAGATCAGAATCATTGAATAAATTAAGAATATGAAAAATACTATTATATTAATGGGCAATCTCGCACAAAAAACATGGAATTTCTTTTCGTTCTTTATTTGTGAGTCAACTTTTCATGTTAAATTTACTATTTTTCTATCTCTTCGTTGATGTTCTTTTTTTTTTTGGAATACTTCAATAATACTGACAATTTGACGGCCCAATTTTCCCGACCTAGTTAAAAGGTTTATAGTATGAGGTTATTCAATTCAAGCTTCTGGCGATGATCTTCACTTACCTTGAGGGGCTATACCAGTGTGACATTTTCAAAAAATCTACTTTTTATTTTTTGCGTATTCGAGAGTTTATACTTTCAAAAATATCATGTGAAAGCGGTGAGATCGTATCTTGAATAGTTTTTGAATGGTAGCGTTCTAAAGAGCGTCCGCCCGCAGATATAAGCAGCTATAGTCGAAACTTAAAACGCGTTTTTTTCGAAACGACATTTCTCAAAATTGCTGACATCATAAGTCAACGATACATTGACCGATCGACTTCAAATTTAAATTTTACTGAGTATTCTTTAATATATTTACTATACAATTACCTTTGATCATTTTGGTTGAAAAGTGTCAATTTGGCATTTAAAAAAGACCAATTTTTACCTAAGAAACCAAAAAAAATTTTCAGAACTACGCCATTTTGTCAATTTTTTTAAAAACCTAGGTCATTGTATAGGAAATATATTTAAGTTTAATATCCTTTTTGAATTAATTTTTTTCTTTCAGTAACTCATTCGGGCGAAATCATGTCAGCAGTTAGGGAACTTGTTTTTGGCACCTTCGAAGATAGCATATAAAACCGTTATTTTTCAATATTTTTGTAAAAAAAAGTTGATTATTATTATGTGCAAAAAACTTCGAAACAATCGATCGAGTACTTTCTTAAAAAAAATTCACGATAATCGCATAATTTTTCATAGATTACACTGGTTAAGACCCCTTAAGACTCTTTTAACCAGACTCACAGTTACAGAGGTATATTTTCATTAAGCATGGTGGCAAGGAGAAATATTTAAACATAAAAGGAAGGGTTAACCTTCGAGGCTTGATATATGACACGGATGGCGATGGCTAGACTATGTCTGCTCAGTAATGACAAATGAAAGCAGATTTTTTTAAGTGGGAACTCGTTGAAGCGTTGCTTCGAAATCCTAATGTCTTCAATATTTTTAATTCCGTTATTTTGTAGTCTCTGAAACTTTAAGTGCAAAAGCGGATATTTATTTGGTACATTTGCGCAAATTGAGCCACTAAACGAGACATTTGCATATGAATCGGCTAGAATTTTTATTAATCTTGGTATAAAATCTTCACACCTACACATAACTGCTGCTATACCTATATATGTACATATATGTATAATAAGCTACACATCTACGTCCTTTGCGTGCAAACTCAAGGTCACTTGGACTTATTCATTGCCACATGAGCACATTTATTATGAAATTTTTATACCAAAAAAAGTAAGAATCCACTTCATATCACTTAAATGGATTAATTTGATGTTTATTAATGAAACTACGCCATAAAATTAAAATAAGAAGGCAACAGCAAACGAACGAACCAACGAAAAAGCCGATATGCGCGACGATGATTCACACCAGCGCGGCGCTGCGCCGGCGCGCCACTGGATATTGTCATTTTTCGCATTCACAACCCATTTATTGCTTAATTCAACCGTAAATGTTTCTGATATTTGCTTTGCTTTTCTTATTCTTTTTTGGTTTTTTTGGAGAATCAAAACAACTAAGCAGCAGTGTGGGACTGTGGCAAAAAGAATCAAAATCAATCCTTAAAATAAATTCCACAGTAGTGATGTCGCTTGGCTGGCGGTACCTGATTTGCGTCGTCTTGTTAAGACCGTTGCTGTATTTGTTATTTTACTTTTTTATTTATTTTTGTTGCTTTTTGCCTGGCTTTTGTAGCGGTCGCCCGCCAAGTGCTGTGTGCCCCATTCGTTGCATCTTGATGCGACTTAATCCATTAATTTATATCAAAATAAAGTATTTCCCACTCCGAAACCGTTTCGTTTCGGCATAGCAGCGGCAATGCGAGCCTGCTACTGACCGCATATTCGACGTCGCCGACGAACCTCAATCACTACACTACACGAGAGTGCGCGCCATAACCAAGCCTAGATTGACTGTGGCAGTTTCTGCGGAGCGTGGGGCTTGCGCGGCGGCAAACTCATTTAGACTTGTTTGCATTTGCATGCGATTTTTGTGCGCGTTCGGCTTTCAGCTTTTTGCTGTTTCTCCTGATTTTTTTCATTACTTTTCTATATATTTTTTCTTTACTACTTTTGCTGCGCGCCACTCTCGCGTTCATTCAACGTGTAGCGGACGGCGCGAATGTCGCCGTAAAAATTGCCAATTCTTTTAATCTGCTTTAAGCCTTGCTTAGTTATTTGTTATGTTACTACAATTGTTGTTGTTGTTTTTAGTATTATTTGTTGTTGTTGCAGTTATTTTCTAGTGCATTGGTTTGTGAAATTCGCGCATGCGTGCGTTGCTAAGCCACAAGCGTCGGTCGGCACATGCATTCGTTTGCCTTCCACCGTCTCGCGCTTCACACTTTTCTCATAAGAGCACATATGGAAGTGTGTGTGTCTCGTGTGCGCCACCGCTTGTCTGTCTGTTTGTCTGTCCGTCCCATATGTGGGTGTTGTGCTGTCATTTTATCACCTCAGCCATATTCTGAATTTTAATAACTTTTTTAGGATTGGCGAAACGCGAATGTGCCGCTTGAGTGTCGTAAATTCTCGGAATCAAATAACGATAAAAAAGAATGCCAGTATGCCCGACGCAAATCTCTCTAAGCAAACGCTAAGTCAATGGTAAGCGGACCGACCGTCCGAGCAGAGAGTCGTCGCATAGTAAAACACAAAACATTGACAGGCCGAAATGCATTAGAAGCTTTTATCGCTGATTAATGACGGAAACGTTGCGATTTTTTTCCTATTCGCCGATTTTCGCCAATTGCTAAAACCAACACCGCCACCACCACCACTTGGCGGCGGTACGCGCGGCTGTTTGCCGTGGCGCGAGAAGGCGCGTCCGGATGAGCGACGCAGTTAAAGTCGCCGCGATGAATCACGGCAGATGTTGGATTTTGTCATCAATTGTAATGAGCTGAATTTGTTAATTTGTTGTAGTGGCGTGGCACACAGTCAATTGACACTACTCTAAAATTCGCAACACTGTCATTTGTCAGCGCAAAAGGAAATGCACTGCCAATATGGCGCTGGCGCACACTGGACACTGACACAAGTGTTCCACGTGTAGTATGCTCAACTGGTGTGTTTGTTGCTTCTTCCGCCTGTACCACCCAAGCGCATATTTCATTAGACCACTCAAGTTATGGCCGCGCCGATATGTTGCTGCCTCACCAACCAACCAACTGCAACACTCCAACACTCCCTTGCTTGTTTTTCTTTCAATTCCTTTATTTTTGTTTTCCACCTTTTTTCTTTCAATATTTCCAAACCCCATGGTACGTTCAGCTGTAGTACATTTGAAACACTTGAACACATTAAAGTCCACTGATAGGAGAAGGTGTATACTGTATCTAGTATTGTTGTTTATGTTGATGATGATGCAAAAAATAAAATATCGAAAATAGTGGTGCAGTCGAAGAACAGTCCAGTCGTAAATGTGTGGCGGAGATTGCAATGTTGCGCTCCACTTCCATCTGTTGCAAGCATATGTATAAATATGAGGAAGCCGGTAGGAAAATTTAGCAGTAATCTAGAAGCCTAGCGTCGTAGCATTGGACATTTTTGACAACTGTTAGGGTTTGGCAGCTGTCAAATTGTGACTATTTGTCAGTTCCATATGCCAATTAATTGTCGTAGAATCACTGGCACTCTGACAGTGTTGCCGTGCGACGTCCAATTGTAAAATGGTCTGAGTACCACCTACACATCCAGGAAGATAATTTGCTACGTTTCAATATTTAAGGAAAAATTGCCTGTGATATCTTAGTAAACCAAGAAAATATATAAATAATAGCGTGCAGATGTAAACTACCACTCTTCATTACCTTACCCATTTTAGATGCCAGTTTCTAAACGAAATAACAGAGATTCGCTAATACCGTCGTCCCTCCAGAGTCAATAGGAGAGCCCCGATCGTATTTTTGTAACGGAGATAAATTATGTCAAGGAATTTTTGAGTGTCGGGTATCTGCAATTCGCGAGAGTTTGGACTTATAACTACGCTGGGACCCTGTAGGAATAGAGAACTCTTCAACCTAAACTATAAGAACCCAGAAATACTAAATGTCATATAAAACTAATTGACATAATGTATAATAATACGGGTCTGGACAAAATAATGGATGACAAGATCTATATATTTAGAATATGGGGTAAACTCAAATTCGCGAAAGTTTGGACCTACGATAACCATATTTAAAAATAGAATGAAAGAAAGCTAGAACGTTCGTGGTCAAATTAGTATAAGCCAATGCAAACGTTGGTCAATCCGACTGGAATTGTGGATTTATATCTCGTAATTATTATATATCTCGCCTAAACGATAATATTAGACTGAAGTTTTAGATGTAGATGGGCTTGTAATATCAAGTGGGAATCGGACAAATTTTGAGTATAGATTTAATCGGAAGAAAGCTCACTTTAACACTAGTTACTGTTCTTAAGTCGTTTTAGAGTAGATTAAAAAGCGAGCGGGTCCATCTATCTAAAAAGTCACCACTATATATTATGGTTCTAGCTTCTTCTTTTTTGGACATTTCTTCTTTTTTTTTCAAAAGATATTTCTGCAGGGTAACTTTTTCTAGTGTAAGTATATGTGGGTCCCACATGTGCCAACGGCTTACCATAAGAGAATTCACGAAATCTGTAACGTTTCGTACACATATGAAATAATGAAAGAATTTAAAAAAAGTATTTGTCTGCGGCTTTATTTCCTCTTAACTGATTTTGAGGCAAACAGTAGTCGCTGGATATATCTTAATTTAATAACAGTTAATTCAAAATTGTTATTTCGAGGGGTATTTTGGAGTTTCTCTTTTTTGAATTTGTCATAACTAAAATCGGTAATTGTACAAAAGCTTTTAAAAGTTTTCTAAGCGTCGTGGCGCTTAAGCGAGTGGTTGTTCGATACACCACTTTATTGTTTTATTTTAAATTCCATTTAATTATTTTTATTATCCCAAAACGTGTCCACTTTAAGCTGCATTCACTGTAGTTAACTGAATTGTTGTACGCCTTTTCACGTGAAATTGACCGGGGTTAAACAAATTCATTAAACCAGACCAATATTGTATTTCCCGCAAATCACGCTGACTAGGCACTTGTGACTTGTGTCAATATTGTTCAAATACACACACACACACACACACACACACGCAAAGAGACTTATTTGGACTGCAATTCGTGCGTTCTTCTCTGCTCCTACAACTCATCCATCCATCCACATACTCGTACTCTACTCCTCGTGCATACATATGTATGTATCTCTAACTATGCGTACGCGGTAAGTATGTACTTGTTTCCATGATTGCGTTGTTTACTTTTCGCTAACAAACAAACAAATAAGCAGAATGAAATTGTGGAAAAATTGTATTTATTTTCCAAAAAATTCGTCTACGAAATCACTTATTATGTTGAAGTAGCGCCCGAATGGACGCCCAAACGGACGCTGGTGGTTTATTGTGAATGAAGTGCCGTGAAATGTGTGTGCGTTGTCTGTCCGCCTATCTGTATGTTTCTGTTTATATTTTTCTATTTATGTTATTGTTTCCTTATTAAGGCCGAAATACTTGTCGTAATTGCGTTAAATCGTTAAATTATGCGTTGCTATTTAATAAGTTTTTGTTGCTTGTTGTTGGTGTGCTGTTTTTTAATTCAACTTATGCAAAGTGAAAATTTTCATTTCAAGTATATGAGTTTGTATGTGTTTGTAACGTCTGTTATGTCAGCATACTCTTTTCGAAAGTCATATTGTTTCGACAGCAATTAATTGTACTTTCAGCGCGAGTGGCAAGTGTTCGAAATATATGGTAGAACCAATTTTTTATGGTTTTAGGAGCTTTCAGGTTCCTGCATAATTTCCAAAACCTCTCTACAACATTTGTTTTGCATGTCCTTCGCTGAAAAATAGGTCGTAATATCGGAGAGTATGTATGTATGTGATTGGCGTTCAACCGTTAAGCCGGTTATAGCCGAATCGATGAGAGCGCGCCACTCCTCTCTTCCCTTCAGTTTGGCGCCAGTTGGAGATTCCAAGTGTAACCAGATCGCTCTCCACCTGGTCCCTCCAACGGAGTGGAGACCTTCCCCTTCCTCGGCTTCCTCCGGCGGGTACTGCATCGAACACTTTCAGAACTGGAGTGTTTTCGTCCATTCGGACAACATGACCTAGCCAGCGTAGCCGCTGTCTTTTTATTCGCTGAACTATGTCAATGTCGTCGTATAACTCGTACAGCTCATCGTTCCATCGTCTGCGGTATTCGCCGTTGCCAATGTTCTGAGGACCATAAATCTTGCGCAAAATTTTCCTCTCGAAAACTCCTAGTGTCGTCTCATCTGATGTTGACATCGTCCAAGCTTCTGCACCATAAAGCAGGACGGGAATGATAAGCGACTTGTAGAGTTTGATTTTGGTTCATCGAGAGAGGACTTTGCTGTTCAATTGCCTACTCAGTCAAAAGTGGCACCTGTTGGCAAGAGTGATTCTGCGCTGGATTTCGAGGCTGACATTGTTGGTGTTGCTGATACTGGTTCCCAGGTATACGAAATTATCTACAGCTTCGAAGTTATGACTGTCAACAGTGACGTGGGAGCCAATGCGCCGACTGTTTGCTTGATGACAGGAGATATTTCGTCTTGTCCTCATTCACCTCCAGACCCATTCGCTTCGCCTCCTTATCCATGTGAGAAAAGGCAGAACAAACGGTACGGTTGTTGCTTCCGATGATATCAATATCATCGGCGTACGCCAGCAGCTGTACACTCTTGTAGAAGATTGTACCTTCTCTATTTAGCTCTGCAGCTCGTATTATTTTTTCCAACATCAAGTTAAAGAAGTCGCACGATAGTGAGTCACCTTGTCTGAAACCTCGTTTGGTATCGAACGGCTCGGAGAGATCCTTCCCAATCATGACGGAGCTTTTGGTGTTACTCAACGTCAACTTACACAACCGTATTAGTTTTGCGGGGATACCAAATTCAGACAGCTTTGGCAGCTTTAAAATCGACAAAAAGGTGGTGTCCTCTTTTCACGGGTCTTCTCCAAGATTTGGCGCATGGTGAATATTTGGTCCATGGTGGACTTTCCAGGTCTAAAGCAACATTGATAAGGTATAATCATGTTGACGGTGGGCTTAAGTCTTTCACACAGTACAGTACTGTATTCTTCTTCTTGTTGTGATTTTCTAGACCCTGCTTGGAGAGAAAGTGCAAATTTAGTTGTCATTAAGGTCATCTAACGGGAGGTCCAGGAAACGAGTTGGGTCGAAGAGGGAAGTGTGTTCGATGAGTGCAGAATGCAAAAAGGTAGACACACGACAATGTCTAGGATATGTAAAAGTTTAGCATACTAGAGTGTATATAACGAAGTAGCGTGAGGGTCCCATTTGTTTCGTGAGGCAATTCGAGCTTATTGCATTATATTAATGAAACGGCACTGCTTTATTATTCATATAAACTGGCCATTTCGTCTTTCAAATGTTCCAATATCACTATCACTATACAATAGAAAGTCCTGTAGGATTTTACCTTTACGAGACGGGTGATGAAACTAGCTAGTTGAGTCTTTGCGTCTGTCAACGCTTTAGTTAAGTGTATTCCACTTAAATGATTGTCGTTTGGACTCCGGAAGAAACTGACTGAGCTAGGATATGTTAATTCAGGTCGAGGGGTAGATATAGCTCCAAGACTGCAGAGGACTTCACTGTCCTTTGTGGTACCCAAATACTCCTAACATACCGAAAGATCCTCACGATTCGACAAAGCGCTTGCACACTATTACAAAGTTCTTAAGGCGGCTTAATTGCCGATTTCAGTCAATTCGTTCGGTTCCTTATCTGGTGAATGTTGGACAAAGACAGATAAGTGCTACTTCGCCTTCCCCCAAGCAGCTTTGCCAACTTACGACTGGCCTGATCCTTAATCTCACCGCGTATGTGCCTATTGGACAATGTCCAGTAAGAACACCAATGATTAGGGCGAGATGAATCTTTCTAAGAGACGCCAGCAGGAGATCGTTTATGGTTGGTTGGATATGGCTAATTCCTGTTGTCCAATTCTTTATCAATTTTGATCGAGCCAGCAGGGCTCCCACTTTGCACAGCGCTTCCCAATACCCATATATTATTCACTGTGAACTTCAAAACTCGTGGAGCCTTCTAATAGAAACGAAGTTAGTGTCAATATGAGTAACAGAAGTATACATGGGACTTCGAAAGCACTAGCCTATGGCACTTAGTGGTCTTCTAGATTTTATATTCCCACATTATATCTATAATATTAGTACCGCAGTTATCGAACTTTACGAACGGAAATAAAGGCTTTACAAATATATTAGTATATACGAGTATTTTTAGGCTTAATACGTCTTGAGACATAATAAAGTCGTAATTAAAATTGTGAAATATGAATTATGTATAATTTTGTGCTTGGCAAACCAATTAATTGGCGCCACGAAAACTAACAAGTTTGGCGCATTAAAGCCTAAATTTTTGGAACAACTAATTAAAGCTTTGGTACAACTTCACCAACAAAAAAAATGAGGCACAAAAATTTCATTGTTGATTTTCGGTGTAAAACCGATTTTCTGATATTGATTTACAAGTTCCACATACAAGTAAAAGACACTGATCTCGCCAGGCAGATCAGTTGTAAATGAGAAAAACCGATTTTGGGTAAACAAGCTGCCCAGCTAATTTCGCGTTACTGAGCCATATTTTATGTTTTATTTTATTTTTTATTTCAGTATTATTTTTGTTTGTGATCTTTAAAATATGAATGCGGGCTCGTTTGTATATGAACATTGTCGTATAAATATTTTTGGTTGATGCCCACATACGATTAAAGCGATCGTATAGGCGATCGCAGCACCAATCGAGCCGACTGCATACGAGTATGTGCTTATGTATGGATGTAAGTGTACTACGTAGGATAGTTAATCATCGATGGCAATGGCTGACAAATCTGGCAAAAACAAGGCTGGCTGCCGGTATCGCTGACTGGTTGGTCACTTTGATGTGTCGCTGTCCAACTGCCGACGCTGTTGCAGCTACTCTTATTGTTGTTGCTGTTGTACTTGCTGCAAGGTTACGGTTAACTCGTTGCATGGTACGATGAATGTCAGCTCGGCTCGATTCGGTCGGCCGTTCATTGCGCTGGTTGTTGAGAAATTCCTGCCGCAATGCGGCGATGTATTGGCTACCATCAAAATATGTCATAATTGACCGCTGGCAACAAGCCGACAACATTCGTGATAAGTTTCTAAGAATTTTTGTCCACTGTTGAGACCGCATCGCTTGACTTGGAAGCGCTTCGACGCACACATTCCCACATTAAAGAGTCGTACCACCACAACTACTACTTCCATAGCGACACATGTTTCTACACCGTGTTTTCGTCCACCCGGTACAGGTGTACATATAATGAACCGACGAACGAACCAGCGAACGGTGTAAACGAACTTCATTGATACCGGCGTGCGAGTACGGCAAACGTTGTCGCTACATTTCGTTGCGCTTGCGCGGCAGCGCGGCATTTTGCACATTGTGGTGCTCGCATCAGTTACGGTGGTAAACGAGTGCGATCGTTCAGTTAAACGGCGGTAATGCGGTGACCGCTGCTGCCACGAACAACAACAACACCAACGTTGCAACCATCACAACTTTGTCCAGTGAATCACCCCGTCTCCGACAAGTGCCGTGTCTTCTATAGTGTAACCATTTGCCTCAACGCCGGTTGTCGTCTTCGTCTTCGTCGGAGTTGATCATTGCTGCTGGAGGCGCTTTGTAGCGGCAACAATGTGTTGGTACGCAAGCAGGCGGACTTTTTCGGCCTTCCACCACCACCACTCTAGTTATATTCGCAATGCGTCTTGCTGTAGCTTGCGTTGTAAGACAAGCGTTCTAACCGTACGCGCTGTGCACCACTCTCTGTATCTGCCACATTGACCAAACGCGGCCCGTCCATTTTCGTACATACTAAGTGCAGCACTTCATTTGCATATTGAAGATTTGTATGGATGATTTAATAAAAGGAATCCGGTGATTTTATCGATAGCGCCCGCTTTCCCCAACCCGCGTCCCGCGTTTTCAATGTAAGCGTCAAAAGTGTAACACTGGTTTATTTTTGTTAATGGGCGGGGCACTTACAAGAAGCTTTTGCAGCTGTTGATCCATAAAAATTCTAATCCGTATTTTAGGAATTCTTTCAGAATTTTTTTTATTGAAGCTAGTTGTCATTTCTAGGAATTTACCAAGGTGTTAAGTCTTAAGCTCTTCCAGACGATTTTATAGTCACAAATATTAACGGAAGACTGTAATCCATATACATAATATGGAGTACAATTTCTTAAACATCACTCAAAAATCAAGTCTCTTAGCACGTCGGCTCGTAATTATCTATTGTTCAAAACTATGGTTTTGTCAATTCCAGAAGTCTCCTGATGACCCGTGGTCAAGATATGTGTGTAATTCTACTATTCGAACATTCGCTAAGTTCTTTGAACGCCCATCGTTAAGCATATGGCGCGCTATCGTCAAACTAGTCCAATCCGTCCTCTACTAAAGGAAAAGGTTTCGATTGAGTGTTCTGGTCTCATATTAAATTTTAATATTTTCGGTTGGCATGATGATATCTCTGCAAAAGGGACCTAGACAATAAAATTAATCTTGGCCCATATGATCCATATGGTGAAAACACATTGAAAATTAAATATATCCAGCCCTTAGGGTCAGAAAATCCTTTCCTTGTATCGCAATTTAGCTCTAATATTCTCTTAACTTATTTCCTATACGAATGTATTTTATCCCGGAACCATTAGCCTTTTATGGTGATACCACAGTTTGACTGACCGTAGATTGTATCCGCTGGCAATAAAATAATGTTATAAGGTGACGTTTGGTGATTTAACTTCAAGATGTTTGTATCGATTGTGTATTACATAAAATCTTTCCGGACGTCCTGATGATATAGTTATTAGCTACTCGAAGGGGTGTAGATAGAAAATCATTCGTGTCCCTCAAGAATAATATTTTCTAAAACGCCAAACAAAACCCCAGCGGAGTCGATGTCGGCATATCAGGTGCACCGTCGCCCCGGGCTTATCCAAGATGAGTATGGTGTCCATATGACTGATCTGAAACGTTTTATCGAAGAATTTGATATGTCTCAAAGAAAATCTCTCGAAGAAAATCCGAAAAATGATTTAGTTTAACTAAGAATATTGTAACCTTCCTAGATTAAACGATTTTAAGATTGAATGGCAGATAATTAGCGCTTTAGTGTCTGCTAGTCTTCGGAATTTCTCTTCAAAGGTTTGATTACAAATGTTTAACGAGTTCAATTAGCAAACGAAATTCGAAAGCGAGACGATTATCAGGGCAAAGAAATGGTTAACAAAATTTGTATTTTAGACCGCTAGAATAATACGGATTTTTACTAATCCAATTGGCTAGCTGTCATTTAAAGACACATGGATAGCGTATCTGAGCGTTTTCTAATCGCTGGCGGCTGTGACCTTATTCCGTCAACCTCCGCCTCCTACTCATTCCTTCGAAGCTCTGCAACTGTTGGACCCATTCATCTTTTTAGCACGTTTGAGAACGCAAAACTTGCACAGTTAAACTGCGAAAATCACTTGGACCACCAAAAATGTTTGAGCTAATGCATCAAATGGAACGTTCCGCTCTACCGCTGTAGCGCTATATTTCAATTTAGGACTGCGAATTATACTCATTGTTGGCAAAACTCTACATACAAACATGGACTCACAGATGTTGGCGCATCCAAGCATCCTAAGCGAAGAATATTGAACAAA
Source organism: Zeugodacus tau (assembly GCA_031772095.1). Classification (NCBI taxonomy): domain Eukaryota; kingdom Metazoa; phylum Arthropoda; class Insecta; order Diptera; family Tephritidae; genus Zeugodacus; species Zeugodacus tau. The sequence continues at coordinate 23,598,816 of CM062652.1, forward strand.
CAACAATGGAAATGTGGCAAAAATGGTAATGAGATGAAAGAAGTCCGCCTTCATATTGGAATTGTGGCGGTGGCAAAGGGTCTCTTGCGCGCCGCAATACGTCATCAGTTCCACCCGGTGGCAAAAGGGCAGATGTAGACTTGGCGGCAAATGCACGAACCATTTTCATGTGTTCCATTTTTGTTTTGCTACAAATATGAGCGATCTCATGTAGACATGTGATTTTTCATTTCATACATATGTATATATAGAGAGAAATAAATAAACGTTTATGAATAGTATGAACACGTTTAGAGCTTCATGAGCTAAGCAGCAGCGAAGGAGGTGAGCTGAGCCGCGCGTCGGCTATCGGTGGCGTTCAACGCTTGACGTTTCGGCGGCTGTTGGCTGGCGGCCGCTGATGTGTGGCATACAATAGTCATGACAGACAGCAATTTCGCACACGCAGACACGACATATTACACATACGTGAACAATGTTTTGCTTGCTTGTCTCTACGCAACTGCAACAAATACAGCAACAAAAACATCAAAAAAGCCAAACCAATAATAACAACAATAAAAAAACGAAACCAAAACCGAAACCGAAGCCGAAACCCAACTCAGTAATAGGCAGGCAAGCAGGCGTCTTGCGTCTTGTGACAACCAGCAACAACTAACCGCCGCCCGGCAATGTTTCACATTCACCCAAGTATGACGATGATGACAAACAAGGATTCCAAACTCAGATACCTGGATTCTTTTGGATAATTAAAAGCACTTAAGTTGGAATTTTTCGGGTTTTGTTTTTCTTGAGAAGCAACAGAGGCAACTTTGTCTTTGCTACATCTGAGTGACTTCTTTGCTCGCTCGCAAATAGAATCGGAACAACAACAAACACACAAAAAACTGCGTGCACTTGAAGGCCGCTGCACCAAGCATTTGGTGGGCTAGTGGAGCATACCGACTCGTAAATAAACATAATTAAAGTATATTGTGGATGAGTAAAGCGGAAATTTTGAAAAAAAAAAAAACAAAAAAAAAATGAACGAGTAAGGACGTATAAAGTGCGGGCGGAAGCGAGTATTATGGTCATATTCGTGGTTGATCAAATGTTTATATTTATTGCCTTACTTCTACTATGAATAAGCTAATATTTGAGATATATCAGTTACTAACCGAAACTATTTACATATCTAACGGACTTTTGTTGCTATAGAAATTTAAAACTTCGACTGTAAATGCAACCCTATGTATTAGATATATCATCTTTTAATGCAACATATGAATTCTTCAGAGATTTTGAGTACATATGTATTTCCCATCTCCATCTATCATTTTTCAATAGAAAGAAAAGAAACTGTTCTTTTGTAAAAAATCATACTTCCGCTTCTAGTAAAGACATGGATCATGGAGCAATAATTGTAATGCTACCTTAGTGAACTCCTCTAAAGCGAACTATCCAACTCAAGTCACATCGAACTGTCAGATCACAGAATAGGGAATGCCACAGCAAAAATAGTCGATAATTGATCTTCTTATTAATGAAAAACGTTTTGAATTTGGGAATGTGTAACTTCTGTAGAATACTATAGTCTTTTGTATCAGCTAGAATATGATTATATTCCAAGAGCAAACACTAGGCGCTATTTGTTGCTCTTTTATTCATATTCACTCATTTGTGACTAAAAAGACATAGTCCTCGAGAACCAAACCATGACTTATTTACCTCCTAATTCTCATTCGTATTTTCATGTCGGAAGTTTGCGTTGATTCAAGATGTGATGTTTAATTCCTTCTCCACTTTTCTTTCCGACTCCGTGTAGGACTTCATCTTCATTTGGAACCTATGAATAATGGAAATAAGCTCGAATATATGACATTATTCCATCTTAAATTCTGTGTTAAGAGCTTCATTGAGTTGTCTCAATATTTACTAAGACCTCTGTTGAGAGTCACTCTGAGCGGGGAGCCACTAGGCTTCACCCATAGTTTGCCTAAATCTATTTCCATTCCTTCACATTTTCGCAACCCCTCTCCATTTGATATACAAAACTAGAATACACTCAGTACATCATTTTGCCTGTGTGTATAAAAATAGTGAAATTTTTAAAATAAATAACTAGAGCGACTGCCAACAGTCCACGCTGAGTTTGCACTATTTATTCATACAGCTGTACATAAACCTAGTCATAATATTTACCCAGCAAGAAAAAAAATGAAAACAAAATTGAAAAAAAAATATTTATAATTTTCGCTGTTTCAACGCGACATGGGAGAGCGTTCTGCTAAACCGTCTGCGTACAACCAAATTTGGCCTAGGTCCACATTTACACGCTTTTCTGTTTATCTATATTTCTGTGTACGAGTATGATTGTCGGAGCATGTAAGTATTTGCGCGTGTGCATTCATTTCGGAATATGTGATTATTTCTTTGAAATCGATCTGCACGCAATATCCGTCCATTTGGCAATGCTAGCCATTGTACAGAAATATGCCAAGCCGAGCTTCACATTTGTAGTTCATATTTATGTGACTAGTGTCATAATGGTAACTATTTTAATATGTGTAATTATAAAGGACTCCTGCGGATGTTAAAAATAGTCTTAAGCGTGTTGAAGCGATGATGTTGATACTACTGTTCGGGGCGACATGAGAGTCTATCAAGTGGTATGACTCGTAGTGCACAAGTATGGGTGAAATGTGAAAATATTCGCTTAACTATACTTATATTTTTATCAACATATGTAGGCATATCTAGGGATATGTACCAGCCATATTTGAAATATTACGCTGGTTCATTTCGCAATTTTCTGCTCATTGCCAGAATATTACAGCGGCGCTTCTGATGTATTATAACCATCATGATAGTTGATGAGATTTTTCGACCGCTTGCAGGTTTGCATTCATTTTTGTTATCAGTTATTCAAAAATTTTAAAAATATATGTATATAGCATATTTGTCACTTACAGCTTGTTCTTTCGTTAAACTTATTGTATGTTTTGTGCATATTTCTTGATCTTATCTCATCCTATAGTCTAGCCTCCGAATGGCTGATTGATTTCGTTGTAGTGGATGAATAGCCTTTCTTCTATAAATATACACTAGACCTTGGCTAAGGCACAAACTGAATTGGCTCTGAAGGTCAGTTTAACACACTTGTATTTCATATAGTCTTAGTAAGCTCCTTTAGTCTGCCAAAAATAACACAGCCACCAAAAAATTGGGTCTGACCTTGTGTTTTTATTATGGATACCTAATGTTTTTGAGGTCGCTGAATCCGAATTCGTGATCCATTTAACCCCATCAAATCAGTATTTCGACATAATTCCAAGAAAACAATATGACGGACAGCGTTTTTTTAATTCATCGGATTCGGTTGAAACTCATTACTCGGTGGTTTTCGGGGTCCTGGATTACAAATCCGATGTCGGTTTTTCAAATTCGAAATGACGGATCCAATATGGCGGACGCTTTTTTGAAAAATTCATAGGATTCACTTAAAACTTGTTACTCGGGGTTTTCGAGGTCACTAATTATGAATTTGATTTTTTTGTTTTCAAACATTCAAATTGGCAGATATTAATTATATTTTTCAAATGTGGCCGCCCTTTTTGTTCGTCATTTTGAATTTTTTAAAAGTAACGACGAATTCGAATCATTGGATGTGTCAATGTCTTAGCGATTTCGGACCAGTGCCCAATAGAATGGGTAGGTTTCACTAATTTAGACGTACCGACTTTAAGTCGTCAACGTATAGCATACAACCACTCCACTGAAATTGACGTTGGATAAGGATAGATTTTCCCAAGTTTATCTAAAATCATTGGTTTTGAGAAGATACATATGGGGCATTCTCTGGAAAAAAAGCCACTTGAAAAAAAAGTTCTTTATTTTCTTTGGCAATTATATATCTTATAGTACATGTAAAACCTAAAATAAAACATAAGGTTTTAGGTCTGTGTAAAGCGGGGTTGCCATATTATAAGGGGCCAAAGTTTTTTGTAAAAAAAATTTTCGAACCGCCATAACTTTAAAACTAATGAACAGATTTTAAAACACCATGTGACTTTTTTGTACAGAATTTCTCAAACTTTGAAACTGTATATCGTAAAATTTTTTAAAATTAATATTTCGTAGCAAAAAATTAAAAAATTTTTTTTTGAAATTTTTAACAACTTATGCCCCCTTCGATTTTTTTCGAAAATATCTTAAAATGTTCCTTATTTCATCACCTTTTTACCCCCCAAAGGGAATTTTGGGACGGCAATATTTGTATGAGCTACAAATAAAAAACCAACTCAGAACATGATGAAAAATCATTGATTTACGCATTATTATTATCAGAATTTAGCGTAACCCAGGATTAACGACGTGGACGTAGCAGACATTTAATCCCTTTTTGTTTTTTTTTCATTTTTTTAATATTTTTTTTTTTAATTTTTTTTTAATTTTTTTGTGTTTTTCAAATTTTTAATTTTTTTTTTGTTTTTGTTTTTTATTTAAAATTATCACGTACTTGAATCTAATCTACGTAATAATTAAAAAAAAAAGCAAAAACTTTGTCTGGTGTTTACAAAGATCCATATCTCATTAGGAAACAATAATAGCTTTTTTAGTCATTCCATCGAAAGACATTCTCTCTGTTATGCAAAACAATGCTAGAGGTCAAAGGTCGAATACTAGTCCGTGAGTACCTGTTAGTATCGTAGTATGTCGTTTTATTATATGCCTTGGAGTTCGTATATTTAGTTTCATAAGTGAATCCTTAGCTCTTTTTATCGGGCACCGAAACACGAGGAGTTCTGAAAGTGTAAAAGAATCCAGATGAGTACCGTGAATACCACTCGCAACTCATTCTCCTTCGAAGCATCGTGGTAATCAGCATAAAAAGCATAATAGAGTGCTCTAGCTATCAAATATACTTCGATAATTTTCTTTAATGCTCTACAAAGCAATTATTTTCCAATACAACTACTGTGCCCCAATAAACAATAACAACTGATTTGTTACACTCTTAATGCGTAATAATTGACGTTTATCAACAAATGTACTAATGGTGTTTTTGAAATGAAAATTTGAGGTTAAGAAAGGAACCCTATGTTGCATGCAACACTGTTTGGGGTGAAACAAATTTCTAATAACTTCTTTAAATTGCCACAAATCAGACGCCAAGCGCTTGTGAGAGTGCATTAACGCCTGTTTGCTGTTACTGTTGTTGTTGGTGCACTCATCGTATTTGTTGTGCAGTGAGAGTGAATTAGGTAAGAAAAAAAATGTCAGTAATGAGTGCTTTCGTTACAGTTCTACTAATGATACAATGAAATGCTGTCAAAATGTGAAACAAACCTCATTTTTCATAATCACCATAGTAACAACAACTACAACACACACTCTGAAGAGTGGGCATGCATTCCTTTTGCACTTGAATGGTTACTAGGTAGTTTGGGAAGTTCGTACTCTATGGCTCAGGGGCAGCAGCGTTCGAGTATGCAGAGTGAACGCACTGACAGCTAACAGTTAGTTAGAAATAGACTACACATCTATTTATTTGAAAGGTGAACAGGCGAAGGAAAGAAAGTAAGTGGAAGCGTAGCAGAAAGTAAGAAAGAAAGAACTGTGCGCATTATGGCTTTTCGCTACGTTTGATTAACCTTGAAGGCATAGACGCGGAACGCGAAGCAAAGCAGAGCAGAACGGAGAGTAATGTGCGTGGCAGAGTGTGGGCAACAGAGAAGTGTGTTGGGGGCATGCGCGCAAGTTTAACGATTTAAGTTAGCATACACACTCGTATTTGGGGATTTCTCAGGTTCTTTTTTTCGATTTGTTTTTCAAACTTTTTTTCTGGTGCTCACTTCATTTTTCTTACACTCACTGCTTTTATGGCTGCTATTTTGATGGTTTTTGATTTTTTTTTTAATTTTTTCAAAACTTTTTTTCTTACTTTTCATTTAACTCTTTCATTTTTTTCGTCTGTGTTACTAAATATTTCCCATGCGCTAGAAATACACACGCGCCTATGCATTCACACATACTTACATACAAACACAACATCTCATGTGCCCGATTTGTGGCAATGTGACGGATGATGGAATACACCAGTTGAGTTTCTACAGCAGGTTCTACAATACAATTCCCGTAACTTTTGGTATTTTTCATTGTCAGAGCGCTCTGTCTGTCTGCTGCTTACCTTTTCTAGCTCAACTCTTAGTTCGTAATAGCAACTGTGTAATAGTAACAACAACACCAACACTAGTTGGTCTATAATCATTCTTGCTGCTACACACACGGGTCTGTGTTTTAATTTATCATTTTCAGGCACACACAATCATTTCTTGTAAACAAGATATTAATTAATCTGGCTTATATTAGTTTCATTAGCAAACATTAATTAGGTACCTTCGGAAAGCGAACCACCTACTGTTTGGCTTTTTTTAAGTTTGAAGATTTGAATTGTAGTTGTGGAATTGGTTATGATGGACATGATGATGATGGTGGCAGCTCTGCTAAGCGTTGACTTGAGTGACTTGTGGCTACATATGTGTTGTTGTTTTTATTATAAGTTAAGCTCATATGCTTAAATGTACATAATCATCATTTTCAAATTACATATTTACATACTCAATTATACGCAAATGTATATGTAATGCTAAACAACACGAGCTTGTCGTATATTTAGCCTTTTGACACTAATCGCTACTGCGCACAACTAATATATGCTTTGCCAAAATTTGTATTTAATTTTTTTTCTCAATTTGTTATATTTTTTAGTTTTTTCTTTAATTTTTTTTTAATTTTTTTTATATTTTTCAATTTTTTTTTAAATTTGTTAATTTTTTTTAATTTTTTTTTTAATTTGTTATTTTTTTTTTTAATACATTTGTGCTTTTTCAAATTTGTTTTAATTTTTTTTTTTGTTTAATTTTTTTTATATATGTATTTTACTCTTTAATATGTTTTTGCTTAAATCCATTTTAGTTTTTTTATTTTATTTATGATTTTTTTTCTCCATTTTAAATTATATAATAATCCGCATGTTTATGTGTAGTCACTGCTTCTACATGGAAATTCATTAACTAAAGCAATTTGTGTGACCCGCAGGCATGTACCGTATTTTCCGTTAAGTTGTTAGTGATGTTAAAGGGTTTCTCATTTGGGGCGGGTAGTTGTTGAAATGGATTAAAGCAAGCTGTGCAAGTAGTATTTTTGACTGCATGAGAACTCTCTATGACTCTATCGCCAGAGATTGCAATTAAAATGATTTAATTGATAATTTTATGAAAGAAAAAATTATAATCATTAAATGAATTATGGCATCTCGACTTCTTTTTTATTTTTGGATCACATTTTGCTTTAAAATATGTATCAGTCCCTGCGATTTCTTTGCAGCGAATCTTCCATTGTGACCTGGTAACAGTTCTTGTTTTCTGAAAATATGTTGAATGCTTAATCACTTCGAAGTCCCATTTAAGCAATTTTGGGTTGATATGGGTTGGTATGGCTCACACAGTTCGCAGAATTTCTTGGAACCAAATTTTTATAAACGTTCTAACTGATTTTTCCATATTTTTAGAGTATGAGCTTTCCCAATTTACCTCATTTGACGAACATCTGGCTCTCTTTCTGTCTTTTAAGATATTTTGTGGTGCTTATTCATATGCTTCAAGTTCTTTGAAAAAAATCACCAAAAAAATCGAACTTTCGTAAACAGTGTTCTCCAGTCATTCATAAAAAGTCTCCTAGAACCTTATAGTCCAATTAAAACCTTAAATATCAGAAGCACACAATGTTCTAATACTCTTTATAACCTATTGTTCATTCTGGTAAGGTGTGACTGGAGGTAAAATTCTGGTACCACGGGAAGCAGGAGCCCTTGGAGTTCGCTCCAACCTGCTCATGTGACAAACACTCTTGGGAGGATCGTAGTGGTTGTGCTTTAATATCCAGCAAGAATTATTCTTGTGTCAGTTAGATATGGAGTTGTGCAACCGTATGCCGACCGACAGTACGAGAGAGATTTTTTCTGGGGCTCGAACCCTAGAAAGGTGTAGTGAGTCTTTTCCACTCTAACAATTTTTATCGAAAAAATGCCTAGCATACTCGGGGCGCAGACCAATGCATTGATTTGATCCAATAAATTAGTTCTCTCTTGATTTGAACATGAAATTTTCTTTAATTGAAAAATCTTTCAAAATGAACATCATTCTTTAGGGTACGTAGAAAACCAACATGACATGAAGTAGGCTTGATGTGAAACTATTACAAACCAAGTTTCATTGAAATCGGTCGAGTAGTTCCTGAGATATGGTGTTTGACCCATAAGTGGACCACGCCACGCCCATTTTCCATTTTGTAGAAAAATCTGAGTGCAGCTTCCATTTCCCCAAAAAAATTACATCCAAATATGCCCCTTCATAGTGCGATCCTTCATACCAAATTTTATTTCCATAGCTTTATTTATGGCACTTTATGTGTTTTCGGTTTTCGCCATTTTGTGGGCGTGGCAGTGGTCCGATTACGCCCATTTTCGAACTTAACCTTCTTATGGTGCCAAGAAATACGTCTTCCAAGTTTCATTAGGATATCTCAATTTTTACTCAAGTTACAGCTTGCACGGACGGACGGACAGACAGACATCCGGATTTGAACTTTTCTCGTCACCCTGATCATTATATATATAACCCTATATCTAACTCGTTTAGTTTTAGGACTTACAACCAACCGTTATGTGGACAAAACTATAATACTCTCGTAGCAACTTTGTTGCGAGAGTATAAAAAGCAAAAATTGGAATTTTGGCAGACAGAAAAAAAAATCCTTCGTTCAAGTAAGATAATATGTTCAAAAGTAATATGTATCTCGAACAGCTGTGCAAAATTTCATCATAATCGGTTGAGTAGTTTTCGAGAAAATTTGACAACCGACTTTTAAAAAACGGTTCCGAGAAAACGCGTCTAAAGTTTTGAGTATTAATACCTGACTTGGAGCGCATACCTTCCATAGGCTGTATCTCCGAACTATTATTCGGAACGATTTGAAAATGTAAGATAATATTCCTGTGATGTAATAGAAATTAATAACCCCAAAACCAAAAAAATCCATGTAACCCCTTAAGAGACCCTTTAGTATTGGTATATTTTATTATTTTTTCGTGTTTTTTTCGATTACTCCATGATGAAATAATAATCATTGTTGTTGCTTTATTCTGGTAGAACAATA